>JBBPTO010000677.1:0-24480 GCA_038094155.1 Pulveroboletus cf. aberrans
ACTCCAAATAACTCTGGAGTCAGGAGTTGTACTTGGTAGGTGAAAGCTTTGGAGTTGAGCAGAACAGGTCCAGAGTAAGTCAGAGGACCTCAGAGGAGTTATATATTTTGACAAATGGTCAACTTCAAGATGCTCCAGAGCAGAGTTGAGGGACTTGGTGCATGTCAACCTTGGAGTTGTAGTGGACAACTCAGAGATGACCAGAGATTGGAGGTGTTGCATTTTGACACTGTACCCACCCCACACTCATCCACTTGCATGGGACATTATTCAGGATTCATGCACACTGAGCTGATGAAACTGTATCAACAACTTGAAGGGTGCATGCAGTATGGTGATCCCACAGTCTCACTTGAACCTTCCCATCAGCTCTGCAGGTTTCATGCAATTTTACACCAAGAAGAACTCATCCATTCCACACGAGGCTACATAACACCTCTCATCACCTGCTCTCAAAAATTCAATGTTTCGTTTGGGAAGTGGGAGGAAGGTGAATAGTTTCTGCTTCAGATCTAACACCTAGAGGGTCATTGGAAAAATGGATGAGAGCCGGAAAATGCACGACAACCATGTCTGACCATAATCAAAGACGTTGATCTGGACGTACGCCGGCCATGTGGTAACGATGTTAAGCTTCCAGGTGCTGCCCCAACTTGGTTCATGATGGCAGACATGTCACTGGCAGTCATTGAACGAACCACCTGTCAGTGGGGCATAGTTGACATTGGCATGCACACCGGCGAAGACGTTCGCCTTGGCTCCAGTCTGTCGATCAGTCCCGAATCGTGAAATAACAACGATGCAATGCACATGAAACAATAAGACCCCCCCCCATCCATTTGTATCCGTGCTGCAAAGGGACGGTCGTCTCGTTCGACAAGTCCGCCCCGTACCCCTTGAACGTGGAAGTCCATTGACTGTCGGAATATTTAAATGTGTCACTGTCACGTTACGAGCCAGGGAATACATTATCGGAGGCACCCTTGCGTAGCAGAAGTGATCGGTAACTCCTTCTCCTGACCGAGGATTGACTCACTCGGATTCGTTCATGCGTGAAGTTTGGAAGGCATTGCAAGATGTGGGTTATATAGGCTTTGACAAAGGCCTGTTACAGTGCAAACCTGAGTATATGATACGACTCATCACCTGGTTTTAATACCCGAAGGTAGGATGATGGCAGACTCAAGTGCCGCCCAGAGGGCCTTGATGTCTATGCCAAAAATCCCGATTTGCCGTTGGTCCTGTGCGTAGCGTTGGGAGCTCGATCTTAGACTGGAAGTGCAGGTACGCTGCGACACATTATTTTCTCCTGTCAAACTCTTGGTTCGGACGAATGACAGGATGCGTGGGTCAAATATATCGGCAAAACGTCACTTGAATACTCATTCCGTGGGCCCGTAACTAGGCACGAATCCGATTCTTCAGATTTGTTTCAGTTGTGCTTCTCGCTCAAAAATAAACCCCGAGAAACTAAAACATGCTTGGCAAGTGGGCATCTCTTCCAGAAGCGTCACGATGAAACTTCCGAGATGGGACGAAGAGAAAGACTGCATACCGAAGGATCACCTTACAACTACAACTTTACAGCGTTGGGGCTGAGCAATACAAAATTGTCTGACAAGGTTCAGAGTCGCCGAGCACACCGGCGAGAAATGTTTGAGTACTTCTGGCTGTCATACCCGTGGCAAAATGCGCTATGATGCGTGGGGGAGACCACCAGTGCACGGTGTATAGTCTACTGCTATTTCAGCTCCGCAAAGTTGGTTCTGTGGTGGATTTCACAGACGGATCCTGTCATTTTACAACTTGACCGCATCCCGGATTCTGCCAGTGTAGCGGTGACCTGAACCACTTGACGCGAGTAACTATTTCTATCCACCGCAAACAACCTAGGAGCACTTACTGTACCACGACAGCAATTCTCTGACCAGTTCCTCCCTTCAACTTCGTTTGCAAGAAAATCAGCAAAATGAAATGAATGAATGAAAACTTGAAATATCCGTACGAAGGGTCTCTGTCGACTCCGGTAGTGTCGTGAAATGGATGTTCAAGGTTACTGGTTATTCTCTGTGGTCGAGGACAGCAACAGTGTATTGTGAAGGGACGTGTCTCGGCATCAGTTGCAGCATAATTGCTAGACTGCCTAAACCGAGGTCAAGGGCTGGTCTGCTGTTCCTGGATCTCCATACATTCCTAGAAATTTCGGTTTAATTCCTTTTCAAGCGCCTACAGTACCTTCGGAGGGCCAACGGGGCAACTGTCAGTCCCCGCCAGTTGAAATCCCCCATATTCGTTCGTGGGAGTCCACCCTGCGCAAGTTCTTGCGCTTGATCTCTACGTCAACTGCGTGGCTGCCTGTGTTCGATTATATATCTTCGAACCTTTCGTTGTTACACTTACTACTTGCGTTCACGTGGACCATGGTTCGCGCACGTAGCGGTTTGCAAAGATACGTGGAAAACGCGATTCAAAAATCGCGCGTTGCTCAGGGTGGGACCCGATCTCACAATACCTTTTTCGCACCTGTGACAAAATGGATTTGGGATCGCACAAGTCAAGGCACGATTTTTGAATCACGTTTTCCGCATTCCTTTGCAGACCGCTGTGAGACACGGAGTGTATGGAACCAGGTACGCCCATAAGGCTTTGTTAAATATAAGGACAATTTTTTACAAGGGGGTGAAGTGGGTAACTAGTGAAACATTGTCTCCAGAGTCGAGAGTTAATGGCGTGAAGACTAACGATCCCTGGTTATCCGGGTTATTTCGTCATCTGAATCACATCCTACCACTCTTTGGGACACTTAGCATGGGCAACCGGTGTACAGTCCAGAATTGCAGAAGTACCCATGTTTCAAGCAGAGCTTACCAAGTTTGGAGGTGCATCTCCTTACCACTTCGCAACCTTCGCAGTCGAAACCGCTCAAGCACTTGTCGCATGTGCACCATCTGTATGGGCCCGCACTGCAGTACCAATCGGTGTTAGTCGACTCGACACCTGCGCAGCCTGGGATCGTAGTGGTTTTTAGTGCATCGTTTGAAATACAAACGAATGATATTCACCGCTCTGAGCGCAGGAAGCTTTGTCCTTATTGTCAAAAGAGGCACACTTCCGGCAACTGCAGCCCGCATACTTCCACCCTCCACACGTCCCGATGACATCTACCTCATGAGCGAAAGAGGATGGCGCACAATCTGTTAGACACGTGTCGTAGAAACGGCTGGACTAGTAGACAATGTAGGTTTACCCTTGTCATAACAGTCCAAGTTCTGAGAACAAAAGATCACGAATGGGGAGCGAGGGTGCTATGGGAAGGCCACAGTCACTGACTCACCCACGACATGAATACTGGGACAACATACTTCGTGTCCATCCGTGTTGGGCATCGAGGATGCCAAACTGGCGGCAGCAACGAGACCAATGAAGATGGTAACAAGGTGCATGGCGCCAGTGACGAGGCAAGCAAATGGTGCTTTCGAGATGATTCGTCAGGATGTCGTTTATATAGGGTTGGAAATGGCCCGTCATGGCGTAGTCGCCTCCCCAACTTTCTAGGGCACGAAGTGCTAGCGCTTCCGGTGTCAAACTGGACTTCGATGTCGGAAATAGAAAAAGCGTAGTATTGAAGATTCGCACGTGACTGGCATGTCCTAGAACGTCCATAGAAGGGGGATATGTAAACCAGCATGTGATCGTGCCGGCTGCCAGTTGTCGACCACCCATTCTCATCTTCGGCACTACCTGACACTTCTCATCGCCTAATCTGAAAGCCTAAGGAGTTTTGGAATGTGGCGGCCTCGGAGAAGCTAAATAATTTTCGTTTCAAAATAGTACCTGGAGGGCCATTCAAAAAAAGAGAGGAAACAACGGCAACCTTGTCACAGGGCATACAGTCTTGCCGGCCAATCTCACGTAGTACCGTGACCTAGGAATGTCGACTTGGCTATCGATAGACCCTGGGGTAAGCTGAGACTCAACTTGAAACCGGGTGGCTTCGGGACGAGTGACGTGATAGCCGCCGGAAATCGATGCGGCAATGAGATCGCTGGCAATGCTTGCCATGCCACGTACTGCTCATTGTTGCCTGTGAGTAAACATTGTCATGTCAATTTTGATGGAAATAGATGGATTGATTGTCGTGAGCAAACCAATGACACGCCAGTGGTGTTCTCATCTCTGATTGTTGCCATCACCACTGGTAAGCATGATGGTGTAAGTAGGGCCATGGCATCCGAGTCAACAGAACATATGCAGGACCTTTTGTTGTTATCTGACATCGGAAGGAATAAATCAACTACAGTACACTGCGAGGCTGTGCCTGGTCATTTAATTGTACACATACATGTACTCCCAAGCATCATATATCAACATCTCTGTCATTTAGCAACAAGGTATCTTCCGCCATAGCAGCACAGTGAAAAACACAAATATCTTCTTCTCATACATGCCAGTCAGGGACAGAAAAAGAAAGAAGCAGAAGCAGAAGCAGAAAACCACCCTCATAATGTGACTTAGAAGAATGGACCATCAACTTGCCCTGCATCTTGCACTGCCTCAAGTTCTTGACCTTAGTGTGAATCAAGTCCCACAGATACTTCAAATCCAGACTGTGTTCAGCCATTGAACCCATGAACACATTGTGCCAGATCCCTGCCATGGCAACTGAATTGAGCTGCACCATCTTTTGCATCAGGTGGTCTGAATGGTGGTGGGCCAGTGTCAGGATGCTGGACTCCTCCTGGGGCTTCATCCGACAGAGGTCTGAGGTGTATCGGTCAACTCTGGGATGCAAGGATGCAGGAAGGACCGGAGGTCCGATGGAGATGAAACGGAACGAGAAGCAGAGGTGACAAAGGCAGAATGGGGCAGAGATGAGGGGTTATGGGGGTGAGGACTTGGCACAGGACTTATGTGTCACACCCTTGCCTACTGTCAGGTCCTCATTTCAGAGATGGGAAGGATCATAGTGGAGATGGTAAGGGAAGGAAGGAAGCTCATCGGGATCGTACGGAGTTCAGAGAAGAGAGAACATCATGAGTGACTTCAATAAAGAGGTCAAGCGACATCAATATTCGAACTGAGGAGACATGAGGAGATTACAGGAGTTATATACTACAAGGTCAAATCAGAGTCCGGAATGGAGAATGGAGGAACCATATGTAAAGGTACATAACGGTCAGAGATCATAGGGTGCTGAGGGGCAATGTACATAGGATATAAGAATGAAATGTAACACAGGAAAGATTATAGAGATGGAACATAGGTTAGAGGAATGGAATGAACATAAGAGGAGACAAGATCTGGGCCAATCATAATTGGTCTGACAGGGGAAGGGGTTCTGGTATCGGATGTCCAATGGGTGATGGAATGGAGACCTTCAAAGGAAACCAGAGATGAGGGAGTCGGAGTCAGAGGTGGCATAGGGGGTATCAGAGGGTAGTTCGGAGGTGTGGGGATTGGAGTTAGGACAGGGTATGACAGCCAGGTGATGTGAATCACAAATCACCAGCTGAGAGCTGGACTGGAGTCAGTGGCTGAAAGGACATACATGAAATGCACTTGCCCAGCCATTGGACAATGTCCACTTAGGATATGAATCATATGTTGTAGGCAGCCATTGCTCCTTAGGTTGATATCTGGCCCATCTACATCTTTTTGACTTTCTCTAGGTCATTGTTGAGTTCATTCAAGCATCTGTGTCCAATCTGTGTCCAATCTATGTTCAATCCAGGTCTGGTCTGCCACTGGATTGATTTTCCTCATGACAAAATCTGTGCACTATGGAGGGGTAGGAATATTCAGACTACAGACATAAGTAAAAGGAGTAAAGAGAAGTATCTAAAATGCTTTCCTCAGCTATTGCACAGTGGTGTGACAGAACAACTGAGGAAAAGGAGACAAAGCAAAGTGCCTAAGGACAGAGATGCAAGGACTAAACTCTGATGTAACTCTGATATAATGTCTGAAATAGGGTATATTAGGTCCGGAGAAAGAAATGGAACCTTACTTAGTGAACTGACCAACTCCAAGATGCTCCAAAACAGAGTTAAGGGACTTGGCATGCATCAATCTCAGAGTTGTGGAGATGAACCTTGGAGGTTGGAGAGCAGAGGAGTTATATTTTGACACCTCATACATATGTACATTGTACCAGATGCTCTGTATTGTGATCTGGTAATCAGATTCATGCTGAATGGCCTTTTCTTACCTTTGGGTCTGAGTTCATCATCGTCATCATTAGTCTGATCATATCTAGATATCTTTCTCTCTCTCTCAATCTGTGAAGAATCAAGTCCTGTTATCAGTCAGCCATGCCTGATATATTCAGAAGCTCTTCTAGATTGTCTATCAAGATGTTCTGTAAGCCTTGCAGTCATCTTTCCTTAGTCCTCTAACTGCAATTCCCCTGGGATAAACATATCATTCCTTTATTTTTCTTTCTTTGTGTTACTGACCTGCTATTTTTCCTTCTGTCAAAGTATAACATCAGTACAACTCCACAGGAGCTCTGGCCTCTTTTTGTGTGCCCTTTACTTCATTCACTTCAGGGTTGTACTTTACCCATATTGGGTATTTCTCTCTCTTGTCATACCATTTCTAATACATTGTATGATTTCCTGCAAGTTATATGATTTATTTTCTTCACTTGAGCTATTTTTTTTCATCCTGAGCTATTCCTAATGCACATCACTTATTCTTGCTTAACTCCAGTGTAAAACAGCTAAAGACCTCAGTATAAACTCATAAGCAAAGAATAAGATGCAAGTGTAGTCTCAACCAAGGGGATTTCAAAGAGAGGAAATAAACAGAAGAGGACTCTAAGGATGGCTTAATAAATGTCCACAGAATGCTGGAAAACTAAGAGTCTGAGATCTCCCTGTTTGGTATGGCTAGGAAATCAACTATGGTATTGCAGGATTTGGACTGGAGTAAAGGAAAATGGAGGAGAACTGGACTTCTGGCTTAGAGTAGAGGGTAGATGGATTGCATGGTGATGATGGTAGAGTACTTTGATACTTCTACTGATGTACAGTGAGAGAGATATCACAAACAAGGTAAACTGACAGTAAAAGAACAGATTCAGTGCATAAGAAAGTGATCTGGTGTATGAAAATCCAGTATTTGATGCACTGGATAGGTATCCTGTGTGCATGAATTGGGATCTGGAATATCAGATTGAAACAGATTGAAATGAAACCAAGACAGATTGATTACTGACCTTCAGACAATGATTGACTTGTATCAGAATTAATAAGGGTGCAGAGCAGTTATGGGTTTACTAGAATGCAGGATACAGATTGAAGAACACTAGGAAATGCTGAAATATCACTGTAGAAAACTCTGGTTTCCTACAATGTGCACATACTTTGACAACTATTTAATGTGTTTCTCTCTTTCTTTTTTATCTCAGTTGTAATTGCTTACTTGAAAATCTGGCTGAGATGAGACTTTTTACTTGTTTACCTATAACTGTACTGATGGTATGTAGCACTGGGCACTCTTGCCCTTATTGTAGGTAAATACAGTTGTGATTGCTTACTTGAGCATCTGGCTGAGTACTGGGTACTCTTGCCCTTATTGTATATTTTGACACATTCTGGAGGCACATAACTGTCTAGGTTGGTTAACCTCTTTTCAACATTGTCAGCATACTACCCAGCAAGAAGAATGTTAGAACTTTCCTGATAACTTCCTGAAAAGGTATGAAAGCTTCTCAAAAGGTCAAGGATAGGTACCTAAAGGCCAAGGGCATAGATTCTAGCTAGACCCAATAACAACATAGCTACATCATTACCCTATATCAAAACCCTGTATATAGACCATTATGTATAGTAGGTAGATAAGAGGAATGTTTCCTTGGCTTCAATATTTTGTCTTTCCACCCTCAATTCTATTCTTGTTCACAGTCTAGCTGTGGGCATATCTTTCAGAGAACCTACAAAATACATCAATTTCAAAGTTTCCACACACTGAAAGCAAACCATGCACTGATAGCCCCAACAGGTCTGTTATTCAACTCTGCATGTATTACTTGTACATCTATGTCAACCAGATGCTCAATGCCATCTCGTCCACCTGGCCTCATGTTGTGCTTGTCAGTGCCATGTTGATCTCACTTATCAGCCAAATAATCATTCAATTCAACAAGGACTAGTGAATCCTCTGCCACAGAGTTGGTGTTGTAGGAAACTTTGGTTTTCTACAGTGATATCCTGAGTTCTTCTATCATTCTATAGCCCCTATCTTGCACTCTCACTGAATCTGAGATCATTCCTCTGCCATTTGTCCCAACCTGAGTCAAGCCAGTTGAAGTTTGAAGAACAATTTCCAATCCAATATTCTGGACCTGAGTTTTCATATACCAGACCTGTTGTTCCTGCATCTTTGATCACATTCCTGCACTTCAGGTTCAGTTAGGTTTACTTCTTTTTCATATTTCCTTTACTGTACATTGTTTGGGTATGCTCAAATTAGACTTTTGTACCTAGGACTTCATTCCTATATTGTGTGCAATCCACCATCATCATTCCTAAGCATTTAAGTCTGATTTCTAGTCTCTTCCCTTTACTTTCCCTTCAAGTACCAGTCAAATCCTGCAAGTTTAGTTGGTTTTCTAGCCCTACTGAATGGGGGAAGACTAGACTCTTGTTTTCCAGTGTCCTGTGGACATTCAGTGAGCCAATCCTATAGCCCTCTTCTTTTTCCTTCACTCTCTTTGCAATCCCCTTGGGTTGAGAACTACACTTGCACCCTACACTTTTGCTTAGGACAACATTTCAAGGTCTTTAGCTGTTTTACAGTGCTGTTAGAAACTGTAGTTCCATGTGCTCATATTCATCATATCCTGTGTTATCCAGTTTTGTATTCAATCTAATCCATCCTCATCTGTCTCCCATTGGTAAGTCAAGCCTTTAATTTACTACACCAGATATTTTTGTATGTATGTATATCCAGTTGAACCAGTTTTGTTGATCTGACGAACTGATTTTCATTCTGGTTGTCTTCTTTACATGTATTTAGAGTCTTGGGTGTGCCCAGACTATAAAAGTTGTGTTTTACAATATCAATCTATTATCTATCATTCAGTCTTGAGTTCTTCATCTTCATTGTTAATCTAGCCATGTCTGTGATTGTCTTTATTCTTGACTCTCTCTGTGAAGAATCAAGTTCTGTGCTCATCAGCCATGTCTGAAGCATCAGGAGCTCTTTCAAACAGATTCTCTTTTGCTTCCTATAAGCTCCATGATTTCCTTCTGTGTTTCTCTACCCTATAATTTACCCTGGAACAAATCTATTGTTCCTTCACTTTCTTTCTTTGGACTACTGACCTGCTAGTCTCTACTTTCAGAGATGCATAACAATCTAGGTCAGTCTTTCTCTCTTCAATGCCATGTTAATGTTGTCAGATTTGTGTCCTGATTTTCACAATGCTGAGCTTTGTGAAGGAATGAAATTCCACCTCACTTTCTGTGGCAGTGCTGGAAATGGTGGAGACAGGCCAAGGTATTCCATAAGGTTACTGCTATCTGGAATATCTGGAAGACTGGACTCTGTGAATGTGCTGTGCCCCTCTTTCTGATCATTCTGAATGACTTCCCACATCTTGTATGTGACCACAGATTGACTCTCACCAAGTTTGACCCACAATTAGTACAGTTCTTTCTTCGAAAACTGCTGTCCTGGTGAATCATCATGATACTAAGCAAAATTGTAGAATGTGAGTATAGTCTCAACCCAGGGGATTGCAAAGAAAGAAACAAAGAAAATGAGGACTGTATAGAAAGGCTCACTAAATGTACACTGAGTGCTGGAAAACTGGATTCTGGAATCTCCTTATTTGATAGAGCTAGGAAACTAACTATGGTGTTGAGGACTTGAGGACAGGACTGGAGAAACGGAAGGAAACTGGTTTTCTGGCTTAGAGTAGAGGGAAGATGGATTGTATAATGATGGTAGTCAAGTACTTGGTACTTCTACTGATGCACAGTAAAAGAACAGATCCAGTGTGTGAGAAAGTAATCCAGTGCACTGGATAGGTGTACTATGTGTATGAATTCAGGTCCAGAATGTCAGATTGAAAGAGACAGATTGAAAATGTACTGAAAACTAACCTTTAGACAATAGCCAGATTGACTTGCATCAGGATTAACAGCAGTACAGAGTGGTTACAGATTTACTTAGAGTGCAGGATAGAAGTTGAGAAACAATAGTGTTGCCATGATTTGGTTTTTGCATTTTTCAGTTTATTTTATCTAGTACATTGATGCTCAATTTGATTGATACACATGTATGGAATGAAATTTGATTTTAGGGAGTCTTTATAATCTGGTAAAAATTTGATGTGGATCTATCTGACCATTTTTGAGATATCAGCTTGATTTCATTTTTTATTTGGTTTTAGTGCAAATGGATTAATTGAAATATCTTAGGAAATACTGTGTTAATCATTATATATATATATATGTATATATAGTTTAAAAGCCACATTTAAAAACTACAATATAAGACAGAATACTTCTCTATTAATCAAGCAGAGGCTGAGAAAAAAAGGCAGTTTGAAACTGTGGCAATACTAAAGAACATTAAAAAATGTCAGGATATTACTGTAGAAAGCCACAGTTTTCTACAGCAGTTCATGGTTAGATACTCATAGGTCCCCATCAAGGTATGATTTTCAAACTTCCAGGTGCTGTTCTTGCCCACAGTATGCTCTTCATCTGCATGAGCAATGCATCCATGATATACAACACCACTCACTGATGACCTTAATCTTGTTGGTAGGGTACATTGACTTGGCAATTTGTGTCTGTTACTTGTGTGTTGATATTGACAGGCATCTAGCCATACTAATTGTCACCTTTGATACACTTGGTATTCACATCATCAGTAGGATCCAACTGGATGTCAAGATCACTTTGAGCATTTTTACTTGTGAGGTGCTGGAGATTCAGTAGACTGTTAGCTGGATTATGTACTAGGAGGAGGATAACTTACCTGAATGGATTGAATTTTTATGCACATGCTTGTCAATTTCTTCATTGCTTTCTATTGTTTCATATTATGCACATGCCATATCTTACCATGATGTTTTCAGGGCTATAACTGACAACCAGACTTTGCTACCCTCTCTGCCACCCATACATCATACTGGTGTATTCCCACCTTGAATCAAGCCAGATGTGTTGAAGATGACACCTGAGCATGGGTGACTGTCAACTGTGGTCATCCAGCTGAAACTCCAATAAAATCCCATCAGTAGGCCAATGAATAGAGGCAAAAATACCAGCTGATCAAACTCTGAGTGCTGAACCACTTGTCCAAGTCACTTACCCACTACAACACATACATTGCATACTTTTCATTCCCAGTCTCAGCCCAGCACATGCACCACTAGGTCATGCTCTCATAGAACCTGCCTTGTAACCATGTCAACATAAACTGTATTTCATCTTTGCAAGAAAAGAGCCATTAGCCATGAATGAGCTGAGGATGAAAACAAGTGACTGGTTGTGGCACCTTTTACTCATATTCAATCTTGAGACATGATAGGTCCTACATTGGTCATGTTATCTATGACTTGGAACTTGAAAGCTGCATTGCTTTGAAGAGGTCCCTGCTTGAGAGACATGGTCAATCTTCTATTCACAATTGTCTTCATTCTTGACTCTTTTTGAGAAACATCAACCTGTGCTCATCATCCATATATGAAGCATTAGGAACTCTTTTGGATAGATTTTTTTTTTCACCTTCTGTAAGCTCTGTGGTTTCTTTTCTGTGGTTCTATACCCCACAATTATTTCTGAGACAAGCCTATCATTCCTTCACTTTTCATCTTGAACTACTGACCTGCTACTAAGTCTTTACTACTGGAGATGTATAGAAGTCTATGTTAGTCTTCCTCTCTTTAGTGTCCAAGCCATTCTATTCAACTATACTTTTTTTAAACTTGAACAAGTTCCTGCTGGTACTGGTAGTAACCCTATCTTATTGTATGCTATTTGCATACCTTTATTGAATGAATGCTGATGTTATATTTCAGATTCAACTGAGTCAACTCTGGACTCTGAAATCTCCTTTGTCTGCTCCATTCCTCCATTTCTAACTCCATACTAACTCTACTTCTACTTTCTGTATAGTTCTAGTACTTTCCTTTATACTACCTTCCTTATATAATATATATGTAGTGGCTAAAAAAACTGTCTGGATGTTTGTGTATTTAGCATTAATTGTAGTATCCTTGCTAAGACTCAAGTTTCTTCTGTCAAACTCTGGTTAGAAATCAGATGCCAAGAAGAAAGTTAGGCAATACCAGGGTAGAGTTGAATTGGAGTCCAGAGGGGTATGTTTTGAAGGAGTGAAGGCTTGATGCAGAACTTATGTATTGCACCATTCACTGTCATGGCCTTCTTGGTTGGAGATACACTGGAGGAGAATCAGAGAAGGACAAGAGGTGTCTAAGTTGTCTATGTTGATGTTTAGGCTGAAGTACTTCATACAAAGTCAGAGTATATATAGTCAAAAGAAAGTGAAATTAGTAATGAGGGCTATGTAGATACAGAGTTCAGAGAAGTTATAACTGGAGTTTTGCACCAGCAGTACAGTTTGCCAGAACTATACTGTACAGAGTTGAAGATAGAAGCAAAGTGAGACTAACACTAGAAGGGAAGTAGCATAAATAGTTCAAGAGAACATACTGAAATACTTGAGAAGAGCATTTCAGAGTTGTTACAGAGATGTGACCAGAGAAGCAAAGAGAGCATAGAAAGTTGAAGTGGATCCCAAAGGTCAGAGTTGACTTGATTGGATTTTAGAATATGACAATCCTTCACTAACCATTAATTTTAGCCATATGCTCTGAGTATATAAAACAAAGGAAATACCAATGGCTTTCCATCTTTACAAGAATAAAGAGATCTGTTTAAGAATCAATAAAATGGCAGTCATTTCAAAATCATAATGCATCCAGACAGTTTTTGACTTTGTAAAAACAGTAATAGTTAGTACTTGATATGAGCTCCTTTTGCCTTGATAACTGCTGCAATAATTTTAGGCATGCTTTCTATCCATTTCTAACACTCCTGCATAGAAATCCTCCCCCGCTTCTTTACTATCCTCTTTTATAGTTGGCAAACTCCTGTAGAAGCGCTTTCATAAGTCAAAAGATGTCTTTTAAAATAATTCTAGGCATGTTCAATAGAATTAAGGTCAGAAGATTGTGTAGATTAGTCAAGAAATTTTGATAGTTTGTTTCTCAAACAACTTTTAAGCCCTTTTAAAGGTATGCTTGATATCATTATCCTGTTCAAAAATGATACCATCTTCTGGAATTCCAGATTCTTCCATGCTTTGTAGTAACTCTTTCTTTAAAATTGCCACATACTATTTAATATTCATTCTTTTCTTACCTCACTCAAAATTCCTACTCATTCTATTCCATGCAGCTCCAAACCATCAGTAAACCTTCTTCAAACTTGACTGTACCTTTGATTTTTAAAATCAATTTCTGACCAGATTTTTCCACACATATTCTAGTTCACTTAAATCAATTCTGTTAATTTTAATCTTGTCTGACCATATAACTCTTTTTCAACCCTTAAAAGCCCAATGCTGGTGCTTGTAAGTAAAGGCTAGTCATTTATTTTATTTTTGATTTTGAGGGAGTAAGGGTTTCTTTTTCTTTACAATAAGGCTTCTTTGAGTATATTTCTGATTGTTTGGAAGCAGACAGGAGCATCAATGATGAAATTGATGAATTGAGTGGCCTGAACTGAAACAACTCAGAATCAGTAAAGGCTCTAGGTCACTCAATGGCCAAGGAGAGAGGAATGAGATGGATGAGTTGATGTCTTTGATGCTGAGGAATCACCAAGAGGACAAGACTGTTCTTTGGTGGTTTGATTCATGTCCTTTACATACTACATGGAGTTTAAACATGTTGTACACTAATCTAAGATGTCCATGCTATCTGTGCATGTATCTAATATATTAAAGATCATATGGAAGCACACTACAGCCTTGTACATGCTTGATGTGCAAGGCTGTGGAAGAATGGAAGATCATATGTATATCAATAGATTTAAGGGTGTGATGTAGGGTGAGGGTAATGGGTAATGCATAGAATGGTCTAGAGCACTCTAGAATGCATATGATGTCATAGAGTCTAGCTTTGCATGTAGAGTTTCTATAGTGGCTGTGACACATAAAAGCAATGTGGAGTGTTCATAGATCATAGATTAGATGATTGTAACATGAACAGCATTCTTAGTCATTTCAGTGATAATTTGTTGAACAATAGCTCTCTGGTTGATAGAAGTAAGCTTGAAAGAACAGCCATACAGTTCTCTGGCTGGAGTTTCTGAAGCACCTCACATACAATAGACTTTTATAGACCAGTTTGGAATGCAATTTCCCTAGAAGAGAGACTAAGGGAGAAGAGAAAGATGAAATTGTTTCTTTAAGAGGTGGAGATAGATTTCATGGTAAGGATGAGAAAATAAACATGAAACAATGGGATTTATACATATATGGTGTTAGAAACTCAATTACATAAAAATAACATAATGAAATCTTTACCTCATGTAAGTAATAATGTTACAGCATGCTAGAGTTCAATATGTATAATTAAATCAAAGTCAAAAAGCTCTCCAAATGTATTATTACCATTTGATCAATTCTTAATAAAATCTCACCATTCTTACACTAACAAAAAGCCATCAGTATCTATTTTATTTTATATACTTGGAGCATGTGGCTAGAATTAATGGTTAGTGAAGGATATTGCATTTAATGCTAAATACATAAACATCCAGACAGTTTTTTGAGCCACTATACATCCCCTTGTCTTCTTTTAGTACTAGCTTCACTTTTCAAACACTTCTGTACCTGTGCACTAGCATAGCTCTGGCTACATGCTTGTCTGATCTCTGTCTTACTCATCTACATACCTTCATTACTAATTCAACTTTTCTCTGAGTATATATACTTTGACTTTGTACATAAATATCATACATATCAATCTGGATATCTCCTGATTGTGTTCTCTTTTTGATTGCTGAACTTGGTGTTATCTTTAACTTTCAACTATGTTCTTGAGTTTGATGCTCTTCAACTATTCTTTTTCCCTTCTTCAAACTTCAAAAGTCTCTCTGCCATGTCTCTGCCCTAAGAAGGCCATAACAGCACATGTATATAAAGGCATGACACATAGGTTCTATGCCAGGCCTTCGCTTTTCTGACCTAACTCCAGTACATTTCCACTCCAGAGATCCAGAGATATACACTTTGACCTTTGACTCTGACTAGAGCATGATCTGAAGGATCTGATTTTAACAGTTGATGACATTATAAAAGTGCCTGAATGACTGAGAGTAGAGAATGTTAAACAAAAGTTGTGAAACTTTCAGCATAAGTTTGTTCTGTATGATCTGGTGAACAATGAAATGAAGTATATGATTACTCATTACTACATATGACTAGTGTATCCAATGTTGTGACAGTTAGCAAATTCACATGATCTCAAAATGGGATCTCACTTGCTGTCTGATGCAACAAGCATCTCTGGCTCAAATAAAACTGGTGTGTCTAGTGGGTACAGCTTCATAGTGTTGTTAAGTTACACTATAGACTATCTTGTCATTTTATCACAGAAGCAGCATGTTTCAATTACTCTCAACTGCACCACACCACAAAAATTCTCTTGATCAATCACTCAACTATCACCCATTCAGGACATTCTTCAAATCCTCATCTTCACCTCCCATCTTCAAACTATATATTCTGCAAATGAACACAACTGTTACTATTTTGCAGCTATAATCATTAAGGTGTTATTTGCCCAAAATAACACTTACCCACCTGCCATAATGTCCATTTCTATCAAGACTGGATTCTCTGAGTCATGCTTTAGTCAGAATCTGGAGGTCAAAGAGGCACAAGGATGTATCTCTGGAGCAGAAATGTATCAGAGTTACAGTGACTTCCAAAACCATTGCAATGTTTGCTACATTTAGAGTGCATTTAGTGTACTGGCTATAATTGTGGGAATATTGCTTAGCATTGGTGAGTAGTACAAATCACTGGCTATGTAATGGTCTATAGATCATGTGATCTGGTCTGGAGATATGTCCATTACAAAATAGCAATACCATTGCAATGGTTTTTTCACTTTTGTGCTGATGCATATAATCCCCATTAAATGACATGATATTTGGCTTTGTTTGGTCACACAAACAAAGATATACATAGAATGATTGTGTCTGAGTTTAAATATATTCACACTCCTCTTTATTTGTAGTCACTATTATCATATATTTACTACCCAGAAGAATGTTATTCTCTCTATGCTTGATGTTGGTCACTCTGCTTGCTTCTACTGTTGGAGACTGCTCTACTATATCCTGACTTTGAAAAAAATAAGCTTTTTAAGCTTTTAGAGTCTTGTGGAGATTACCTACTCAAGCTTTTCTCTATTAATTACTGTGTATTTGATTAGCTTTTGCAAGGTCAATAATGCTATTTATAATACCCAAACCATTTCTAATATCATCAAAAACCCCTCTCTATCAACATAGTTCTTTATCACATGAAAAACTAGTGACTTCACTAGCTGCTGGTGGAATGGAAATGGTTTTTGCAGACATTGGGTAGAGTAAGAAATCAAGGGATGTTGAAGAGGATATGGATGAGATGAGATCAAATAAGTGTCCAGAGATGGAAATGGGCCAGCATCAGATGCCATCTGGGGCAATGATTATGATGTGCTGATGATGTACATAGTTTTCCTGGTCTTTGTGCTTTCATTATATTTGGAGTGGAAGGAATGCATTTGTAAAAATTTCAGTTGGAATATCAGACTCTCATGTGCACACAATAATCCTGACATCTCTAGCAAGTAAGACATGACTTGCTAGAGATCAAATGGAACAGCAAAAAGATACCAGAAAGTAGTGACAAATGACTGCACAACAGCAGCATCCTGTTGAAACTAGTCAAGGAAAAACTGTTTACAACATGGGCATCAATGTTGGTACTTGGAGCAATGAGGCCATTATATTCCCTTGGGTAAATTGCACTCTAACACTCTAACAGGATTTGAGAATCCAGTTTTTCTGCATTGATCATGTGGATGATCACCTGAGGCAGGTTAACTGGTAGCAGTAGGGACCAGTCACATCCCCATCAAACAACATATATGAGTCAGTGGAAACTGGCTACAAAGGTGAAAATACTAGAAAATAGAAATATGAACAAACATGGTGTAGAAAAGAGAGAAAAGAGATTATGGGTTTGCATCAACTTGAATACTGAGAATGCCAGTTACAGGGTCCAATTTACTCAGAGGGTTTTCAAGGGTTATGCTATTACAGTCTTCAGTGAACAGTGGTTTTTCACAACCAGCAAGCGGTTAGATTTACTTCAGAGTGCTGCATTTATTGTGCAGCTTAATCTTATCATTGCCATCACTGATGGGTTCATCAAAGAGATGTCACCCTATGGATAGCGGGCTTGACTAGGTCATGGTTGTGACTCATCCTTGTCTACCTTATTACTTTCATTCTCATTTGCTAACCAGCTCTGCATGGCATTTTCTACAGCATGGTTGAAAATAAAATGTCATAAAAGATTGAAAGCATATCTGCACTTCCTCGAGGGTGCTGTTGTCACTGGCCTGGGCCACAATTGTTCTGCATCTTCTGTAATACACTTGGCATAAGAGCACAATGGAAGCAATGGTGTATACCTATGCTTTCTTGAAAGAGGCTGTGACTCAGGACAATTTTCTACAATTCCTTTCTTATGTTCACTATGCAAATATGAGTTATAAATAAAAGGAAACAAAAAGGAGTTCGCTTATATTGCCCCTGTTGCTTACAGCAGTGGGCCCAGTATTTCACTAACATGCAACCCTTACTAAGAACATGGTGGGATGGCTAGTTAGATTCATATTTAGGCTACTTATAAATCTTCTTTGACAAGCCTTGATGAGGGCTCAAGTTTGATCATACTGGATGGGGGTTAGAATAATGAAAGGGAAGCAGAAAGACAACTAACTTCTTCTGAAGTCATTTCTAATGCCTTCTTTCTGGCCATGGTGGACACTTGAGTAGATTGCCTATCATGGTAATAAAAAATGCAGGCCTATTTGTGGTCAAAACCAATCATGGTCCTGTAACACAGCAATCATGTGTTGTGTCACATGTGTTGTTGAATCTTCAAATTTGCCAGTGCCCTCTTGTGATAAGGAAGCACTGTTGATAAGTTATAAGCTCAGTGCCACTATGTGCCCCAGGTTAGTTTTAAATATCACCTCTCAAGTGCAATACTTGTTAAATGTTGGTGTTTAGTGACTATCAAGGATAAAATTTCAATCCTTCCCTCCACCATACACTGCTTCACTAACACCATTGCCATACTACTAGTGGCACTCTATACTATACCCAACCCCAAAATTTCTACACTACCTCATTCAATAATTCATGGTGATAGTGACCCCTACTAAGGATAGCACATCACTGACATCTATTTCACCCTATGATCAAGCTGATGAACTCCAAAAGCAAATCTCATTCTTTGGTGTAAGATTGCCAAGGTCAAACTCAAAGTACTTCTAGCTTACATGCTTAGCCTCAGAAATATATGAGTTTCCATGATGCAGAGATAGATCTCCTGGCAGTGGATATTCAAGTCCTTCCATTTAACTATGCTCTTTTTGAACTCGAATAGGCTTTTACCAGCACTAGTAGTGACCTGCCACCTCCATTACCTCCACCACCTCCATCATGCATTGTTCACCTCCATCAAATGAATGTTGAAGACATTACTAAGCCACCTGAACAACTGAGAGTAGAAAACATGTCATATGTCAAATGAAATGTGCACAACTTTCAGCACAAATTTATTCTATACAATCTGGTGGGCACTGAGACAAGGTATGTGGTCACTCATTATAATGTATAACTGATATATCTGATGTCATGAAAGTTGCTACATTTATATGATCTTGAAGCAAAACCTTTCAAAGGAAAACCTGCCATCCAGTGCAACAAGTGGCCTGCTATCAATTGCCTTATTATTCTATTGCAGGAACAACATGCCTTAATCATTCCTGGCTGTACTATAGTAACCTCCAAAACCATTGCATTGTTTAATCTCAACACAGTGTATGAAGCATCCTGCAATATCCCATGGAAATTCCACTTAGCTTTGATAGAACCAAACAAAGTACAAATCCTAGGCTACAAATGGATCTCAGGATCATGTAATGTTACCCAGAGGCTGTGAAGATATGACTATATTAAATTAGCAATACCATTGCAACAGTTTTGTGCCTTTATTATTAAGGGGGTATTTAATACTTGATATAGTCTCCTTTTGCCTTGATCACTGCCTCAATCCTTCTAGGTATACTCTCAATCAGCTTTTGACACTTCTCAGGTGGTATTTTATCCCATTCCTTCTGAATCCTCTTCCACAACTTCAAAATTCCTTTAGGAGAATGCCCATGCTCTGCTAGCCTCCTTTTTAGATACCTTAGATATGCTCAATGGGATTAAGGTCAGGAGACTGTGCAGGCCATAACATAGTTCTAAAATCCTACCCCTTTAACCACTCCTTGACCTTCTTGCAAGTATGCTTGACATTATTGTCCTGTTAAAAAAAGATGTCAGAAGAATTAAATCTGTAGTACTGCATGGTTTCTTGCAGTTTATCCTTCAGATTTTGAATTTATAGGTCCCCATCCATTCTACCATCAATCTTGGTAGCATATCCAATGCCATCCCAACCCATGCAGTCCCATATCATCACAGAACCACCTTCAAACTTGACTGTTTCCTTAACCAGCCTATTACTAAGCTCCTCTCCTGACTTTTTCCAAGCCCATTTGCACCCATCTGATCCTGATTGATTTGATCTCATCAGATCATATGGCCTTCTTCCAGTCATCAATAGTCCAATATCTATGGGCATAGGCAAAATCCAAATGAGCTTTACAATGTCTGGCTGAGAGAAAAAGGGGTTTGGACTTGACTATAGCCTTAATGCCACTTTTCTTCAAGTGACATTGCACTGTGGTGGTAGACAGAGGCTCCCAGACAAGCTGGATAAGAGCTTTTGTCTCTTGAACAGCATTCTCTGCTCTCCCAGAAGAAATTAGACAAATAGCATGATGCATATTGATAGAAGTAAGCTTGGATGGGTGACCTCCAGTAGATTTTTGAAGCTCAAGACACTCTTTAAAGTGTAATCTAGATATGGTAGACACATGAAGACCAGTAGCAGAAGCAATAGAGTGGGCAGATTGGCCAGCATCAAGCATAGAGAGAATATTGGCCTTTTGAGTAGCAAAGAGGAATTTTATGATGGTAAAAGTTGAAAGCAAAGAAGTGTGTGAAGTATTTAAAACTCAGACATATTGTTTATATGTTTATATTTGTTTTTCTATGTAATTGAGATCAAATATCTTTTTATTTCAATGTGATTCTGCTTTGTCTTTTAAAAGGTGCAAAGCTATATCAATGGTATTGCTGATTTAATGTTGTCATATCTTCATGGCCTCTGGGTCAAATCACATAATCCTGAGATCCATTTGTAGCCAAGGGTTTGTACTTTGTTTGGTCATATCAAAGCTAAGCAGAATTCCCATGATTTATTGCAGGGTCCTTCATACACTGTGTTGAGGTTAAACAATGCAATGGTTTTGAAGGTCACTGTGTATTGCAGGAGTTTGCTCAGCTGATCACTAAACTGCCCCCCATCCAGAATATTTTTTGAATTCTTATTTTCACTTCTTGCCTTTGACCTATATAATCTGTGAATTGGTATAACTGCTATTATTTTGCAGCCATCACCACGAAGATTTTATCCACTTATAATAATACTTACATACATGCCCACCATATTATCCACTTTCAACTCTTACAAAGAGTCTAGGTTAATTTTTATTAAATTGATCAGTTCTACCATATCACCTGATGCCATTCTTGTTAAAAATGCATTCTGATGTCTCAATATAACAGGGTTGTGAATGCAGTTGAGAGTGGATTCAAGGAGCTGGGAGAAAGAATGGAGAGTGCCATAGAAGAATGGGTCTAGAAGGGTAAGAAGTGAAGGTGAAGGGCTATAGTGTTACTGTAATGACTCAAGCAGAGGCCACAGGAAGTTCCATGTAATGAAACAGAACATCATTGTATTATTAGTAGTGATTAGCATACAGGGCTGTAATACATGATCTCATCCCCTTTACAATGTCACATCATATACCAGCATCTCTGTCATTCACTTTATATATGTATGTCAAAGAGAAGTTAGATTAGTAATGAAGAAATGTAGATGAGTAATGTATGAAGGTCAGATAAATAGTTGCTGGAGCTGTGCTGTATGGGCATGGAGGAATCAGAGAAGCAAGACTAATACTAGAGGGGAAAGTATTGTAAGAGTCTACATTCAGTTTTGTCAAGTTTATCAGTTCCACTGTGTCATCTAATGTCATACTTGTTAAACATGCTTTCTAGAGTCATTATAAAGCTGGGGCAGGTATTATTGAAGGATTTTAGGGTTCAGGAGGTTCACAGATCTATAAAGACAGGCACAGTTGGCTGAAAATACATGGATGCAATGAAAATGTATTATTAGTAGTGATCACCATACAAAATGTACATATCCCCATAGATGTCTATTAATGAAAAATGAATTTTATTAGACTTTATTCAAAGTGTAGATAATGTTATTTTTTTACCTTCTTTTAACTTTATAAAATACAGATTATTTACAATGTAAATAGTTTATATTTTGAAATCTTTAATGTTTTAAAAAATACTATTAATATAGTATAATATAATATTTTTATTTTACATGAGAACTAATATATTTGAGATTAATTAATATTGAATCTTTACTGATAAATCTAAAATATTTATCTTGTTGTGATTTTGATAAATTATTTTCTTCAAATAAAGTTCTTTATATAATATCAGAAGCTTATGGTGCATGTGATGTGGCAGAACAGTGGCAATTGTAAATCTTTGAATGATGTAGGAGATTATTGAAGAGAGAGAAACACATTATTATGGACTATAAGTAATGATGGATTAAGTACTGTGGCTCAAAAAACTGTCCAGATGTTTGTGTATTTAGCATTAAATGCAATATTCCTCACTAACAATTAATTCTAGCCACATAACCTAAGTGTTGAAACTTGGTATTCACTTTCAGCTCTTTTATTACATAATCAAGGTTCTAGATTATGATAAAATCATCAGTCATTTCCACTCTTATATTTGTTTCATCATTCACTATAGAAATGAGATACTTATGCCATTGGCTAGTATCTATATCCTACCAACTTCTTTGGTCATTCAGTCATGTTTCATGACTCATTCCTATCCATATACAATAGAGATATATACAGGTACAAACAGTCCTGTGTAGTATTTAGGGAGAGCTCCCTCATGGTCACTCTCCAGTTAGAATCCTATTCAACTCAGACAGACAAGTCAAGTCCCCTCCCTCTCTGTCTTACTCTAAAAGACCCTCTACCTTGCGATACTCCATTTACCCTTGGTGAGTTCTTCCACCAAGGTTCATAACCTTTCCTCTCCCTATCAGTCCCTTGACTGGTAGGACCGTCCACTACCTCGGAGGACGAGACAAAGGGATCTTTGCATCTCTTTAAGTATGTGATGGGAAGAGTTGAGAGGCCACAGTTAAAATCCCATTATAGGTTATTATACAGGTTGGGGTATCTGTGGAGAAGGCTGTGGCATTGTAAAACTCCTAGGAACTCTGAAGTGAAACTCCTAAGCTAATGAAAAGGGTGTGAGTGTAGTTCTCGACCCAGAGGGTTGCAAAGAGAGAAAGAAAGTGAATGAGGGTGAATATGAATGGCTCACTGATGTTCTGAGAGAGCTGGAAAATAAGAGTCTGATTCCTCCCCATCCAGTAGGGCTAAGAAATCAACCATGGAGTTGTCAGGAGTTGTCAGGAGTTGCAGGACTTGACAGGACTTGAAGGGAAATGAAGGAAATGGAACTCGGAGACTTAGGACTGATGCTAGATGGTGGTTACTGACTTTTAAAACTAAGTTCTATGTACAAACTTTTAAGTCTGGGCATTCTGAGACTGTGAATCAAAAGGAAAGATGAAGAAACAAATGTAGACACTAAATAAAGGAATGTCCTGATAAGGAAACACAACTCTGACTCATAAATGATGTCATATCCCATGTAATCAACACAACCCTGGCCTCCAGACCAACTCCACTCATCCCTCTGATGACTCCTTACCAACTCCACTCCTCTGTCCCTTTGAACACATCTCAGATACCCTTATGTACTTTTCTTGTTCTGTATTTAGTTTAGCTTCGCTCTCTGATTCCTCCAACACTGTGTAGCACAGCTCTGGCACTCAGATATCTGACCTTTGTATTATACATCTACATAGCCTCCAACTTTCCTCCAACTATATATATTCCGACTTCTGTATGTAGATACCTTAGCCTGAATATCATCATAGACTCCTCTTCTAATCCTACTCTGGATCCTCCAATACATCTCCGACCAAGAAGGCCATAACAGTGCAGAGATGCGACACACAAGTCATGCATCAAGCCTTCACCCCTCCGGACCTCTGGCCATCTCTGGCCATTCAATCCCCTTTGACCTCTGATCTCCAACTGGAGTTTGAGCAGAGGAGATCCAGTCTTAACAGATGACTTGTCTGGAGTGTGGGAACTAAGGTCCAGTCCTCTGGAGGTCGAAGTTCCAACTCAAGAAGACAGTCTCTGACTATTGCGTCTCAGAGGAGCAGCAGAGGACTTTAGAGGAACTTGGAGGACGTATGAATACTTGGAGGAAGTAGGAATGTCACTGTAGGGAGCTTGAGTCTCCTATAGCATGTGAGGGCATTCAGCCATGCCTCTGTGTGTGAGGGCAGCACTGAGCTCCATGGTCATGTCTGCCACATTCCAAACAGTCGTGTTTAGCACCAGAGTGGGATTTTAAGCATTCATGTGGTTTCTGCCAGTCAGTGCACAGGGTGCTGCCTGTGTTGTCGATGAGGTGTCCACCAGTGCCTCACTTGGCATAGGCAGGTGTGGTGCCATCCCATAGGAGCTGCTCATTGCATTCTTGCATGCAGTGGAGGTGCCATCCAAGGCAGACAGGGCAGGCCAATTTGTTGGCTCAGGAGGAATGGCTGGGTGTGGGTTTGGAGGTGGGGTTTTGGGTGTTGGTCTGGGTGGTGGGTCAAAACTGCAACCATGAAGAGGCTGACCACAAGTTGTGTCAGCAGAAGGATGTGGTGTCATTTGGTGTGTGAGGGGTTCAGTGAGCTCTGTGGCCATGGGAGGAGAAGGGGTGGGCTTCGAGCATGGCCTTCAACCTGGTTGCATTGATCAAGTATGAGGGCAGGTCAGATGCCATAGTGAGGAGCAAGTGGTGATGGGGCAGGTGCATGTTGGAGGCATGCACGATGTGGCAAGGG
>JBBPTO010000678.1:0-24476 GCA_038094155.1 Pulveroboletus cf. aberrans
GTAGGCAAGGGCGCGACACATAAGTCCTGCGCCAAGTCCTCACCCCCATAACCCCTCATCTCCGCCCCGTTCCGCCTTCGTCACCTCCGCACGTCGCTCCGTTTCATCTCCGTCGGACCTCCGGCCCTTCCTGCGTCCTTTCGCCCCGGAGTTGACCGATACACCTCGGACCTCCGTCGGACGAAGTCCCGGAGGAGTTTAGCATCCTGACAAATCTATTAAGAGGCAAGTGATATCTCTCCATCAAAATTTATAAAGCCTGTCAGTGATTCAATATGCTTGTCCCAAAGCAATGCCAAAGCATGCAATGAGGATGGAAGGAGCATCAAAGAACCCATGAACAAGAACTCTATTTCTCTGCAAGGCAGAAGCAGGAGGCATGATGAAATATTTAAAAGATATAGCCTGCTTGCCCACTACACCTAGGCAGGGCTCATAACCTAACAGGAAGGTACAAGGGTACTCCTGTTGTGCAGGGCAGAGAAGAGAGAGGTGAGTTGAGGATGCTCACTGACATAGAGACAAAAGTTCTTGTGATCAAATTTGGGTTAGTCAAGATTGATGAGATCAACCCTTGTAGAGCTTTTTAGAAGCTTGATCTCAAGGAGAAATGAATCTTGTTATTAATTACATCACAATGCTTATCACCTTTAAATACATCCAGGAATGTGTATATACTTGTATGTGATGTAGCTTGAATAAGGTCAATGATGTCAGAACAACATCATAGAATCAGTCATGCTGCTCCACTTATTTGAAATAGGTGGAGTTGGATCTGGATCAATCCAACACAGTTATTGTGGAGCTAAGAAAGCTTCAGACTGATGACATCATAGCTGAGTCATAAAGACTGCATCTAGATCATCATGTGGTCGATACTGAAGTTTAATTAAGATTACACTTTAATTAAGTTTGACCGATGTGTCAGTCAAGCCTAATAGTTGACCTATGTCTTTAGTAACATGAATAGTGTTTAAGCACTATGGTCTGCCTGTATAAACAGATCACAGGACCTAGTGTTCAATTCACAGAATCTCAACATCCTGTGCTCAAAACCCATTCCTGCACTCTGGGTTTGGTCAGGTTTTCATTTTTTTATGTTTCCTTTACTGTATATTGTTTGAGTATGCACAGATTACACTTTTGTACCTAGGACTTAGTCCCTAGACTGTGTACAAGCTACCACCATCATTCCTAAGCCTTTAACCAAGTCCTTTTGCTATCTTTTGCTGTTTTACAACTGGAGCCCACCATGAGGGGATTCTTGAGGACTTCCACTCAATCCCCAGCAAGCAGCACTCAAAAACTTTCATTCCAACTTCTGTTTCCAAGAAATTTGTCTGCACCGACATTTCCAATCACAAATTTTAGAGTTTTAGACCACCCAAAGACATTCTGACAGTGCCACACACCAATCAGAGCCATTTCTGAAGTATTTCCTACCATTCCTAGTAACTGCCATCTTAACCTGACAGATCTCAGATTGGCAAGTGCACAATTAGAACCGGAATGACCGCGCTTGCACAGCCACATTTCCAGATCCGGATCCAACTCAACCCAACCCTGGTAATCTGACATCACCCACAACCCTCATTGACTAGCAACTACTGATTCTGCCTCAATCTGATGATAGTCCTATCATAATCTATGGCATTCCTGCCATTCTAAGGATCCCCAGATGCCCTCTATTTCAGCGGCAAGGTAATCACTGAACTTCCATGCTTTCTAGATGACATCGAGTGTCTCAGAGTTTATGCCAATCTCTCAGAAAGTGAAAGAATCAAGGCTGCTATCTGATTTGCTCACCTTGAGAAAGCTGAGTTATGGAAAACCATATCTGAAGCTGCTGGAAATGATTAGAAAGCCTTTCAAGCGGCCATAATTGACTACTATCCATGGTGTGAAGGTAATCAATGCTGCCAGCATGCTGATTTATATACCTTAGCTCAGGAAACCCATATAAAGCCTATGACCAGCCCAGAGACATTTGAAGAGTATCACCACAGCTATATCCGGATTTCAGCTCAGCTTCTTTCTCAGAAGCACTTAGCTGAGTATGCTTAGGACATGATTTACTTCAGTGGGTTTCCACAGAGTCTCCATGACTGGATTCTACACCAGCTTGCCATTATCCACCTCAATATCTATCCTGATGAGTCCTTCCCAATGTTGAATGTTGCTGATGCTGCCTGATTCTTCTTTTTAGATCCTAAACCTCATAGCATCAAAAAACAGACGGCTCCTGCAACCATCTATAAAGTCCTGCCAGAATCTGAGCCAACCCTGTCCACCCCTGAGCCAGTCATACCAAACTCAAGACCTCTGACACCAATTCTAGCCAACCTGGCCCCAGTGTCGATCATTCCAAGCCCTGTCCTGTCAGTTCTGACTGCAGTCCAGCCAGAGTTCACATCATTTGCAGATCCAAACCTGAGACAGAGATTATGGTAAACACTGCACATCCAGAGGTGCCAGACATATTCAAAGTACCCATAAGTCATGTTTCCAGCACTGAACCACCAGTTTTCATGGAATCTGAGTCAATTCTTGTGGAACTGCCATTTTCTGTGCTCTGGTCTCAATTTTCCATGTCACAGACCCGATTTTCTACACTTCAGACTCTTCATTCTGCTTGCTCTGTAGACCCAGAGCCACCAAAGATATCTGAAGTATTCACAAATCATGCTTTCATCTGACCTACCAGTTTCAATAGATTCCAAGTTTTTTCTTGCAGAACCACCAGTTCCTGCACTCCATTCCCAGTTTCCCACACCCCAGATCCAGTTTCCTACACTTCTAACCTTTCATCCTGCTTGCTTTGCAGACCCAGAGCCACCAGACACATCTGAAGTATTCATACATCATGCTTCCATTGCTGACCCACCACTTTTCAAAGATTTTGAGGCAATTCATGCCAAACTGCCAGTTTCTACACTTCCAACCTGATTTCCTGCATCTGGACCCAGTTTTCTATGCTTCAGACTCTTCATCCTGCTTGCTCTGTAGACCCAGAGCCACCAAAGATATCTGAAGTACCCACAAATCATGCTCTCATCACTGACCTACCAGTTTCAATAGATTTCAAGTTATTTCTTGCAGAATCACCAGTTTTCATGCTCCATTCCTGGTTTCCTGCACCCCAGACCCAGTTTTCTACACTTTCAATCCTTTATCCTGCTTGCTCTGTGGACCCAGAGCCACCAGACACATCTGAAGTATCTGTAAATCATGCTTCCATTGCTGACCCATCACTTTTCATAGATTTCGAGGCAATTCATGCCAAACTGCCAGTTTCTGTGCTTTAAACCCAATTTCCCATGCCCCAGACCCGGTTACCTATGCCTCCAACCCTTCATCCTGCATTTATCCTGTTTCTCATTGCATTGAATGCCTTTTCTTTGCACCATTTCATGTTTAAGAGCCTTATCCATAGTATTGTTTTTCTTTTTACCTGCAAAATGTTTGTGACTGCTGAAGAGAGGTTGACCAATCTAGACTGCTATAGATCTCCAGATAGAAAACTAGCAGGTCAGTAACACAAAGAAAGAAAGTGAAGGAATGATTGGTTTGTCCCAGGGGAATTGCAGGTAGAGAAACAAGGGAAGGCAACTGCAGAGCTTACAGGACTCCTTGGTAGATGATCTAGAAGAGCTCCTAATGCTTCAGACATGGCTAACAAGCACAGAACTTGATTCTTCTAGGATCAAGAGAAGGAAAGGAGATCCAGATATGACTGGATTGATGAGGAGAGGAAAACTCAGATTCCAAGTAAGTAATAGATGATTGGTTTTCTGTGCTGTGTGCAAAACACAAATTTTATAGTCTGGGCACATCTGAGACTCTAAATAAACATAAAGAAGGGAAAAGAAGGAAGCATCTGATGTGAATCTGGTGACCAGATCACAATATGGAGCATGTGGTATACTATATGTACATATAGTAGAAATCCATCTGGTAGACAGACCAGATTGAAAAGAAATGAATACAAAGAACTGGATATGTATGAATAGGGCAGACTGGAACCAGATTGGACACAGATCAACATGGATGCTTAATGACTTGATGATGACCTAGTGAAAGTCAAATAGAGGTAGAATGACCAGATACTGATCTAAGAAGCAATAGCTTCTTCTACTCCATCCACTGTAGGAGCCTGAAGCTCTCTACAGTGACATTCCTACTTTCTCCAAGTATCTGTACATCCTCCAAGCTCCTCCAAGCCCTTTCTCCACTCCTCTGAGACTCAATAGTCAGAGGCCATCTTCTCAAGTCGGAACTCCAACCTCCAGAGGACTGGACCTTAGTTCCCACACTCCAGATGACTCATTCATGAGTTGGAGTTGTGTTTCCTCATTGGAATATTACCTTATTTAGTGGCTACATTCATTCCTTCATCTTTTATTTTGATTCACAGTCTCAGAAATGCCCAGACTTAAAAGTTTGTACATAGAACTTAGTTCAAAAAGTCAGTTACCACGATCTACCATCAGTTCTAAGTCTCCGAGGTCGATTTCCTTCATTTTCCTCCAACTCCAGTCAAGTCCTGCAACTCCAGATAAGTCCTGTCAACTCCATAGTTGATTCCTTAGCCCTACTGAATGGGGAGGAATCAGACTCTTATTTTTCAGCTCTCTTGGGACATCAAGTGAGCCATTCATATTTGCCCTCACCCACTTTCTCTCTCTCTTTGCAATCCCCTGGGTCAATAACTACACTCACACCCCTTTTCATTAGCTTAGGAGTTCCACTTCAGAGTTCCTAGGAGTTTTACACTGCAATCCAGGTTCCCATGCTCCAGACCCAGTTCTTCATACCTGAGATGTTCATTCCTTCTTGCCAATCAGTTCTACATTCTCTAGTCCAGACCTCAGAGAACCTATTCCAGTGATTTTGCTTAGTTTTTAGTACTCAGTCCCCCTTTTCCTTGCTTCATACCATAGTTTTCATGCTCCGGACCTGGACATACCTGTTTTCAACCCAAGTTCCCTGAGTACAGATCCTCTTGAGGACAGTCAATTTAATTTGTTCCCCTCAGGCTCCCACTTTCAAGACACCTCAAAAGCCTTGCAAGTGGCCATTTTCAGATTTTTGCATTCGAAGACTCTTTCCAACACTTTATACCATTGTTTCCGCGATCCGGACCCAATTTCCCACCCCTCGGACCCGGTTTCATCCCCCGACATTTTTCCTTTTCATAGCCAAAGTTTTAGTTCTAAGTATTTCTAGGTTCTTTCTATGTCTATCCCACCACTCTACTGTCATTTCCATCATTCAGACATTCACTTCAACATCACAATTTGTTTTTCCCGTGATCTGGACCCAGTCAAACTGACATCCGACTCCTTTCCCCACGCTCCGGACACTTCTTTTCCTGCTCAGTAATACAGTTTCTAGGTCGATACATTGGTTTCCTATTATTCAAGATATACTAGAAGGAGTAGAGGACAAAAGACAGAATGAAGAAAATCTCCTGAGACCAGGACTCTCAAATACCTGACACTGTAGACCTGCTGCAGAAGCCTGGATACCATCAGTAGGAACAGAAGTTGATGAGCCAGATGACAAAGACCCTTTTTCTGAATACACAATCACCTAATTCCCTGATTTTGACACCATAGAAAATGATACCACTTCTTATGATAGGTTTTCTCTCCTTTGTTTTACCCTGGGTTTTGACCAGAGACCTCTGTTTCACCCTGGTTTTCATCTGGAGACATACTTACACACCATGACTCACAAAAAACAGTCAAACTATGATAGCAGTTCCTTTATTTGAACAGAAAAATCAAAGCTGAGTAGATTAGTTCACAAACCCGACCATTTTCCTGCTTTTCCATGCCCTGGACTACCTTATTGGATACCGGACCCACTTTTCCCATGCTCGGGTTCTCATTTTGCACATCAAAAACACAATACCTTCATACCAGACACATATTTTCACTTTCATTCACATACCAAGATTTCATTCACATACCAAGATACCATGCCTTTGATTTTGTTACAGGATAAGAAGAGGCAAAAGGTGTAGAAAGGAAAGTCAGGAGTCACCTGGAGGCTTCATTCCAAGAAGTTTCAGTTCCCTTTTTTTCCAGTTTTCCTGAGTCAAGTTTAAAGCTAAGTCCTCTGCAGGGTACCATTTCCAATCATTTCCCCCATTCCCTATTGAATTAGTGTACACTTACCTTTCCATTCCTTGAATTTAGACTTCAGACTTCAATTGGTTTCTCAGACACAAGACATGGACAGCACAAATGTGATTGGTTTCACCCTAAGCAAGAGAAAAGATGCTTAGAGAAGGACTACTACCCCCATTAGTCCAGGATTACTCAGATTTACTATTATTTGCCCCCACAGGACTCTGACTCTTGCCTACCACCTATTCTCCTCCACATTTTAGCTTTCAAGAAAATTTCAATTCTAGTGCTAAAACCTGAGTTGACATGTTGTGTGTCAGAGAGGATGCATAGCCACAACCTGGACTCAGAACCCAGAACCCAAGCCTGTTAACACACTAATTTTATGCCCTGGCCCACACAGCTCATTCCACATCATTCACTCTTTTTCCTCCAGATCTGAGTCTCATCCTTCATCCATTCTGGCCATGCAATGCTGACAAGGATGTTAGATCTAAGTCTCCTGTGGATGTAGAAAACTGGAGTCTCCTACAGTGATATCTGAAGTTCTTCAATGATCCAATACCCCCTATCCTGCACTCCTACCAAACCTGAGACTGTCCTGCTGCCATTCATCCCAATCCGAGTCAAGCTAGTTGAAGTTCAAAGGTTAGTTTTTAATCCAATGTTCTGGACCTGAGTTCCTGTACACCAGACCCAGAATTCCTGCACCTCAGAACTCATTTCCACATTCTGAGTTTGGTCAGGTTTTCATTCTTTTCATGTTTCCTTTACTGTACATTGTTCAGGTATGTCCAGATTACACTTTTATATCTAGGATTTAGTCCCTAGACTGTGTGCAAGCTACCACCATCATTTCTAAGCCTAGTGTCCCGTGGACATTTAGTGAGCCATTACTACAGTCCTCTTTCTTTCTCTTTACTTTTCTTGCAATCCCCTTGGGTCAAGATATACACTTGTACCCCTATTTCTTGTATAGGACTTCATTCTGAGTCCTTTTGCTGTTTTACACTTGTGTTTCATGTTTTTCAATTAGAGCCCTCCATTCCCAATACCATCTCCAACAGAGTGCAACCACCTCCACCTCTAATCAAAGTCAACAGAGAACCAGAGTTCAAGATTGATGAAATCCTTGACTTGAAAATAGATCAAAGAAGACACAACTGAAAGTTGTTGTACCTTATCAAATGGTCTAGCTATGAAGGAACCAACGAAAGAATCTTCTTACTACTAGTCACAAAGCTTGGACACACCTCCAAACTCATTGAAGAATATCATCTTCATTATTCTGACAAGCCTGGACCTCACTCTGTTTAACTTCATTGCCCATTCCATTCACATTCACACCATTTCTAAGTACAGAGGTGATCAGACACCATCTACTCTACTCCTGATCCCTCTGCATCATCTGCTTCCCCCACCAGCTCCTCCAACTCCTTCTTCATGTCTCACTCATGCTCCTTGTCATTCAATCTTACCTCCATCACTCTGCATATCTCCTCCATCTTCAACTCCACCAGCCTCTCCAATAGATCATTTTATTTGTCAAGGCACTTGCATAGCACTCTAATGCTCTAATACAACTTCATGACCACCTCCATCATCACTCTGAGCCCCTTCACTGACAACCCTCTGGCCTCCATTGCTGCCTCACCAGACTGCTGCTTCTTGTACAATTTCTCCAGTTCCTCCACCTTTCTTTGCCTCTTCCACTCCGCCTTTTCCTCCTCTGGCTGTTTGTGCTTGATATTGGCCTCCTGGCATGCCATACACAATATTGACTTTCTGATCCTGAGCTTGCACTCAAGACCACAGTCCTCACACTGGCAGCAGTCCTTGAGTATGACCACCCACTCCTTTTCCTTGCTAGGGCTCTGCTTCACCCAGACCTGCTCTGCCTGCATACTGTCAGCTAATCCATGCACCATGTGCACTGTACTCACTGTCTTTCTGGCCTTCTTTTTAGCCATCCTTCATGTAGCCTCCTTCTTCACACCTCCTCCTCCTTTTTTACCTTGGTCTGCCTCCTCCACTCAGTGGCCTTGGCCTCCCATAAGTTATCATTATTGTTCTTGCACTCTGCAAGGTGCATGTTGGGCCAGGACTTGAGGTCTTCAGTACCAGACATGGTAGTGGTTGATGGTCAAGCCATGGTTGGACTCCACCAAAATTCTTATATGAACTTTCGAACTCTGATGCTGACTAACTCTGCATTGTTTCCAAGGGACTTCAGAGGTTCAGTCTCAAGAGGGGAATATTGTCATATTCCAAAATCATACAAGTCCAACTCCATACCTCTAGTCATCAACTCCATACCAACTCTTGTCTGTTTCTCTTTGACTACACTCTGTACTACCATTGGACCTTATCCAGTTATGTTCCTCTTACATATGTTTCCATTGTTCTCTATTTGTACTAGTCTCACCTCTGTTTTCTCACCATGCTGTAGAAAACCAGAGTTCCCTACAGTGATTTCCCAAGTTCTCCCACGATCTGATAGCCCCTATCCTGCACAAATCCAAGATCATTCTGCTGCTGTTCATCCCAACCCAAGTCAAGCAAATTGAAGTTTGAAGATCAGTTTTGAATACAATGTTTCAAACCTGAGTTCCCACACACCAGACCTAGTGTTCCCAGGCCTCGGAACCCATTCCCACACTTTGTGTTCAGTCAGGTTTTTGCCTTTTCCATGTTTCCTTTACTGTACTTCATTCAGGTATGTCCAGATTAGACTTTTGCACCTAGGACTTCATCCCTAGACAGTGTGCAAGAAACCACTACCTTTTCTAAGCCTCTAAGTCTGATTTCCTAAGCCTTTCTCTAAATTTCCCTTTGAGTTTCCCTCAAGTCCTGCAAAGATTAGTTGACTTCCTAGCCCTACTGAATGAAGGAAAGCCAGACTCTTGTTTTCCAGTGTCCTGTGGATAAATAGTGAGCCTTTTCTAGAGTCCTCTTCTTTTCCATTTTCTTTCTTTGCCCCTTGGGTCAAGATATACACTCACACCTCTATTTCTTGCATAGGACTTCATTCTGAGTCCTTTGCTGTTTTACAGCACTGTGCTTGCACAGCACCAATTCATAGATTCCCAACCTCCAAACTCTTACTCATACATTATGACCCTGTTACAAATCTGATGCTCCTCCATAGTATATATAATGTACCTCCACTCTGTACATACCTCAGTTCAACTATTGATTTAACTTCCCTCTGAATCCTCTCAAGTCTCAAAGACTCACTCCAAACTCTGACCTCCATTCTCCATTCTCTATCTCCATAAATTCAAGACCACCAAACTTGAGTATGGGCACACCACATATGGTGAAGCCAAGTCTCATCCACACCTTTACAACTCCAGTACCTTCAGAGTTACTCCAGAGTTGTACTCAACCTCTCCCAACCTAAGTTTAACACAACCCCTTATCTCTGTCCTGTTACAACATTGTTACCTCTGCATGTTGCTCCACCTCATCTCTGTCAGACCTTCAGTCCATCTAGCATCCTTTCACTCCAGAGTTAATTGTTACCCCTCAAACCTCCATTGAAGGGAGCCTTGAAGGAGTATGGATCATGACAGAGTGGCAAACTCAAGCACTTTCATTCATTGCCCAATGGTCAAGGTCTTCTTAATATAGTTTTCAACCTTGTCCTGGCATTTTCTCTGTAAAAAGATTTTTTTGAGAATGTCTGACCTGATAAATCCTTCAAGCCAGTAAACATCTTCATTGTCTTCAAAGATTCCTCAGTTGTAAATGGCCTGAAATCTGACAACAAAGTCCTCAGCCCTTTTCTTATAGCCCTGCCTGAGGGCATTCAACTCTGCAATGGCAGATCTTCATCATTTGCCAGAGTGAAGTGATCTCTAAGCTCTTTCTCAAGCTTATCCAGTGTAGGCCAAAGGGCAGGGTAAGGTTATTATTATAAGCCTTTCTGATTCAGGTGCAGACCCAAGCTCTTGCATTGTATTTGTCAGAGCCTTTGTTCTTGACATCAATCCTAGACCAGATGGCTAGAGCCATTTTTTTCCAATCTGAGAACAGTTCCTGGTTAAGGTCAATGTAGACCTTGATCTTGATCCACCAGTTCTCAAATTCTTCATAGGCCCATTAAACAGGTGTGGATCAGCAGCAGCAGCAGCCTTTTGAAGATTTTTACCTCCATCTTGGATTGAGTCTGTTGAGCAGCATAATTGCTCAACTGCATCAACAGGTCTTGATAGTCAGTCACCAGCTTAGCATTTTAATCAGCAAGCTCAGCAACCTGCATCTGAAGATTGTTGATTCTTTCAAATGAGGACATCTCTAAAGCATGTGGTATGGAAGGAGAAGATAAAAAGGATGATTGTAAGCCAAAGCTAGGCAGTTCAGCACAGTTTAGAGTCCTTCTGGATAGTTACCAGCAAAGACCTTTTGTGAATTCCTTCTGAGTTAGGATATCAGCAAGGAAAGAGTGCATAGAGACAGAGGAAAATGACTTCACTTGAATTCAAGGGAAAGTAAGATAGAGGTTGCCTTGTCTTTGTTTAAGGTTAACCTAGTCCCAAATGCTTGTAAGGCATGTGAGAGGGTCAAAAAGCAGATAAGTTCTAATGAAGCTAACCAGGCATCTATACAGTGGTCACTGGCTCACACTAAACACAAGAGAGAATGTACCAATAACTAGCCAAGCTAGATGGGGAACTGTACAGCACACACTAGCAAGAGAACTAGTAGAGGTCTAGAGTAGTAAACAAGGGGTTGTGACTGAGGATGCCACCAGAACTTATCTGAAGTTCTTAGGCTGTCTATTGGCCAGTATATATAGTACAGAGATTGTTTGATCATGTGTGGTCATGGTATTCATGTGTAGTAATCATGAAAGGCCATAGAATGTCATGAAAGGTCACAGAATATCACAGAATGTTCTGGAAGCATCAGTAAGCATCAGTAAGCATCATCAGTCAGTATATCAGTCAGCACATTAGTAAGTGGTATCAGTCAGCAGCATCAGTCAGCATGCCATGTGACCTGAAGTCACATGATCCCCTTTGTGTGCAGAAAAAGATAAGAAAATAACTGAAAAATACTGAAAAATCAGAGGAAAAATAGATGTATCATAACATTCAGCACTCATCAATAGAACGACTGGCCTGTGTTTCCATTCCCTCATAACATCACATTCTAACCTTGAGTATCCTCTTCAGTCATTAAGCTTAAACTCTACACACTCTGTCTGCATTTGCTCCAACCAGATACACCATTTGCTTGATCATATTTAGGAACTTGAACAGTACACTTTGTCAGTTCTCCCTTCCTATATCATGTACCTGTCTTTTCCTTGAGTCATTCTCCTTTCTCACATCCTCCTTCAATGAATATTGTTCAACTTCACTTTCCTCTGACCTATAAATGAAATATTAATGCTGCCTTCTGTGCATATCATTTCAACTCCCCTGGCATTTCTCTGATTTCCCCAACATTCTTTCTGTCACTCACTTGACATTTGACTCATGGTTGCTATGTACTCAACTTTTGACACTCCCCCTTCTGTTTTCAAGGTTTCTTACATTGCAAGTGTCCTCCTTGTCTCCCCTCTGCCTACCTCTGACACTGCTTAGTGTTGTGGACACCCACCTCTGTTTCTTTTAGATTGTTCTCAGACATTAGTATCTCCCATTCTGATTTCATTAAAATTCTCTAACCTCTGCTTGTTTCTCTCTCTCCTTGAGTTCCTTTTGAGACCTCACAGAATCTCCTCTGACACTTTTGAATACCCCTAAATAATCTTTCTCCCTCTCCTATATTCCTCCTTTTTCTCTAAAACTCCTCCATCACACCTATGAGACATTGAAAAGTCTCCTTTATGAAAGGAGGATAAGAACTCTGCTTGCTCATCACCAACCTAGCAAAGCTTACAAAGTCTCTCCAAATTCTATCTGATCCACTCTAATCACTTCTGGTCAGACCTTCATAATTCCCCATTAATTAGTCTCATGTCCTATCTCTGACAAGACTCTCCCATTATTCTAATCCATGGTCAACCCCTCATTCTGAATATCACCCTCCAACTTCATTTTCTCCTCATGCAAACACCTCCCCTTTCCCTCTGACATCTCTGACCCTCCACTGTACCCTACATCCTTTCTGAATATTCTCTAAATTCCCCATAACCCTCAACAACACCTCCAATACTCTTTCCTGATACCTCTGAAACCAAAGGCATTTTCTTTCCTTGAACTATGGTTTCCACATTACTTTTTCTGAATAACCTCCAAGCACATACCCTTACTTATGAACAAAACCTTCAATACTTATACCTCTCCATTCTTCTTTTCACTCCAAACCTCATTTATACATTGACAAAGAAAAAGAAAAAATATTTCCAGTTTGTTATCTAAACCTCTTCTTTAGTTTTCTCTTTACCTCTGTCTTCCTCCCCCATACCTCTGTTACCTTTCTTCTCATCTCCATTCTCACTTCAGCTCTCAATGTCATCTTCTCTGTCCTCTTTTTCTCTCTCCACATCTTTCTTTTCATCCTTCTCAGTTCTCACCCCAACCTCCATACCCTCCTTTATTTGCCTTTTCAAGGCATTCTTCCACTCCCCTTCATCCTCATCTTGTGGAGCTCCTCCCAAGCCCCAGTTACTGCCTCCATGATTACCTCAAGGTGACCTGTGATTTCCTAAAGCACTCCTAGAAGTGCTTTGTCTGGCTTTCTGCTTGTTTTCAACTTCCTTATCACAATTTCCACCATGAGGCTTGCCTGCTTTCTCTTCTTTCTCAGCAACTTCAGCATCTCTGTCCCTTTTCCAATCTTGTGTAGGTAATGTGCATTTTCACACATGCCATGCATGCCATCTCCTTTGACCTCAATGGCAGCAGTAGGCAAACTGTGCCCTTTCTCTGGCACTGTTTGCACCTCTCAGTTTCCTGCTTCCTCTACTCTCTCTTCAACCCTGTCTGTTGCTCTGTATCTGATCTGATCTCAATCAAGTCCTTCTGATCTTCTGTCAGCCCTGTCAATGCTCTGGACATACTATGCACCTGATCACAGGTCATCTGATCCTTCTTCCTCTCCTTCTTCTTCCCTCTCTGCTTCTTTGCCTTCTCACACCTTCTCTTCACCTTGGTGAGTTCCAGCTCTGTCTGACAGCACTCCTCCAATTGTCACCTTTCAGGCTTCACCAATTGTTACCTTTCACACTTCTCATGCTCTCTCCATTCCCTTTCCTTTGCCATTGCCCACTCCTTCCATTCATGCTCTTTCCACTTCCTTCTCTCACATTCCTCTGCTTCATGCCTCTGATGTGCTACCTGCTCTTGCTTGCATCTCTGTTGCACTGCAGTGAGCTGCTCCTGCAGCTTCCTCATCTTATCATCAGATGGACTTCATGGCTACTTGATATAATGGTAGTGGATTGAAAGACATGTTGTTCTTCAAATGCATCTTGTATACAGTGCCACAAAGTTCAAACTCTGCCAGGTGCTTCTGAGTTGTCCACTGGATCAACAAAGTCCATGGTTCACCAAACAACAGTGGACTCTATGCCTTGACCCTTGGCTCTCAAGGGTTTAGCCCTAATTTGGAGGCACTGTCACATCCCACCTCTAATCCTATGCCTACACCTCTGAAACATACATCTCTAAACCCCCTCATGCTACCTCTAACCCCACATGACCCCCTTCAATCCTTCCAATATCAGACACCCTTTCTTTTGTTGGACCTCTTCTGATTGGTCTGGATCTAGCCTTCCTTTTATGTTCACTCCATTCTCTAGCCCTATGAACTCTCATATGATACTCCTACCTATGTTCCTCAGTTATATGTACATTGCTCCTTGGCACTCAATGATCTCCTTCATTCTCCATTCCAGACTCTGATCTGACCTTGTAGTACATAAGTACTGTAATCTCCTCCCATATTCTTTAGTTTGAATATTGTTTTGTCAAGTCTTACTTCCTCAAACTCTGTTTGATCCTGATGAAGTTTCCTTCTTCTATACATCCTCTTCATCATGTTCCTCCTATCTCTGAAGTGAGAACACTGACAGTGAGCAAGGGCATGACACATGAGTCTTGTGCCGAGTTTTTTTCCCCACAACCTCTTATCTCTGTCTCACTGTGCCTTTGTCACCTCTGCATGTTGCTCTGCCCCATCTCTGTCATACATCTGGTCCATTTACCATTATTTCACCTGGAAGTTGACTGTCACACCTTGAATCTCTGCTGAACAGAGCCCAGAGGGGCATGAATAATGACAGTTTCACCTATTCTGAATTCATCTTGGCTGAGTGGATCAGCCCAAGCATAGCTTCACTCTTCAACCACTTCCATCCCTGAAGATTCTCACAGAGTGGAATCTCATATCCCAATCCATTCCAAAATAATGACATGACTGCCTAGAACAATACTGGAATCCTTCTTTGAAATTGAAGATCATGCAAACTCCTCTCTCATTTCTAAAACTCTATTCATCCATTCCCAAGAACATAACCCAGATTTTCATCATTCTACATCACTTCCATTTTCTGAAAAAAAAAAATTCTGTATCAACTTCAATCCATAACCAAAGAAATGACCTGACATAGGATTTCCCTCCACTCTCACCACTGACATCTTTACCTTTCTCAAAACTTCCAACTCATTTGCCTGTATCTCATCCAACCTCATCAAGTACTTCATTCCCTTCATTCCAAGACTCAATAGCAATCATCTGTAACATCCTATCCATCACACTAAGCTCTGAATTCTCACTGGCTCTGTCTGATGCTTCCATCCCATCATTGACTATTGCCACTTCCACTACCTCCTCTTTATCCATACCACTGGATGTGAATGCATTCCAATCTGTAGACTTTGAAAGAAAGTTGAGGAGGATGAAGGCAAGGACTTTGAGGTTGATGAAGAAGTTCATGCCGGTGAGGCAATTTTCAAGGGTTTATAGTGAAGAAATGTGGTCAAAAATGGTTGTAACACCATTCCACATGGTGGAAAAAAATTTGCAGAAGGAGTCAATGGCAATGGCAAGGTCTGAGCATTCATAAAGGGCAATAATGGCATCTCAGATTTTCTTAGTGGAGGGTTTCAATGCAACCTTAATAAGGATGGCATTGGATATGTAGCAGAGGATGATGCCACAAGCCTTAGAGTCTCTTTTCCTTCATTTTGGGCATCTTCTACAGTTGAGAACATATGTTACAGCTAACCTAAACGAGGGCAGGCATAGAATCTTTGGGTCTTCAGACTTAACCATGGGTGAAGGGGTGATGGAGCTTGACAATCACAAGACATCTACAAGAAGCCTATCTACTAATGAGGTTCAGCAACTAAGGATACTGCTGAGTTAATGGTGGCCAAGGATACTACCAAGTTAACGGTGGACAAGGAGTTTGCCTACTATCAAGGACAGATGACAAGGACTTCTCTTTGAAGGGTGGTGACAGAGGAGACCTCTAGGTGAGGTCAACAATGGAGACTTCCCACTTAAGGGTGGTTTGAAGTGATGGAGAGCAAGAAGGTATTAAGGCTACCCTTGGGCCTGTATCATGGAGTGAGAACAATGATGTATTCCAGCAGAGGTAGAAGTACAGGGGAGAGAAAGATAAGACTAGACTGAGATTTACATGTGCATTGACATAGGTTTATATATGTAAAGGAGTTCAGGGTATGTATGAAATGTAAAGGAATATGATGGAAGAAATTGCTGACAAAGCAAGTGGAATGGAATCACATGGAATGTGATAGAAGCAGATGATGAGTCAGGGTATCATAGTCAGCAATGAAAAGAGATAAATGTCCAAGTTGGAACTTATACCCATGTGTATATAAGCAATAAGTCAAGGAAAAAGCATAGTCTGGGATAAGTCATAACAACATAGCTCCAGTAGCAAAGGCAGTGGAGGTGAAAGCAGAGATGGCAGAGGTCAGAGCAGGATTAACATTGATGCTGAGAGTGACATCCATAACCTTCTCCTCAAGAAGCTTGGCCTGGATATGGAATGTCCATATCTAGAAATTAGAGTCACCAATTAGAGTTGATATTGAAGACTGTAAGATAGTAGTCAATGACATGTTTGACATGACAAGTCAGGTACAGTCCAATGTCAGGTGTGGTGCCCTGAATATAGAGAAATTGACCTTTGACAGTTCCAGTTCAGAGTAACTCAGAACAGCACAGAGAAGTTCAGAAGAGTTATTTGACTAGAGTGCTTTCACTATTATGTGCTAGCAGGTGTTATGATTTATCCCAGACTACACTTTTCCCTCTTACTTATTGCTTACCTACACATGGGTACAAGTCCCAATTCAGATGTTTGTTTCTTTTCGTCACTGACTATGATACTGTGACTCACCATCCATTCCAATCACATTCTATGTGATTCCATACCACTTGCTTCATCAGCGACTCCTTCCATCATATTTCTTCACATTCCATGCCTACCCTGAATACCTTTACATATATAAACCTACTTTGTTGCACCTATGCTCCTCAGTCTAGTCTTACTGTTTCCTACCTTGTACTCTCATCATCTGAATACACTAGTATTCTTACTCCACAATACAGGCCCAAGGATAGCCTTAATATCTTCTTGCTTCTCCCTGCTCTGAACCACCCTTAAGTGGGAAGTCTCCATCATCGACCTCACCTAAGAGGTCTCCTTGTTACCACCCTTCAAAGGGAAGTCCTTGTCGTCTGTTCTTGATAGTAGGCAGACTCCTTGTCCACCATTAACTCAGTAGTATCCCTCATTGCCGAACCTCATTAGTAGGAAGGCTCCCCATAGATGTCTTGCAATCATCAAGCTCCGTTGTTCTTGCCCATGATTAAATTCATAGTCTCAACAGTTCTATGCCTGCCCTTGCTTAGGTCAGTTGTAACAAAAGACTAGACTCTCTCCTTGTACTGGCTACTTTCATGTAAGCCACCATTCATCCATACTGCCCCTTGACCAATCCCCTTCGTGGAGAATCTTTTCAAACCCCACAAGCACCACCACCTCCAGCAGAAGATTCCTCCGACACTTCTGACAAGGAAGCTACCACCCCTGTCATGTCATCTGACACACTACTGAGACCACCTCTGGTCACCCCCATGGTACCCTTGAACTCACCCCTCGCTGTCCACCACCATGTTGCTTTACAAAGCACCCCCCTTGCATCCATCCCCATGACTTCCTTGAAACCCATTGAACTTCGCCTCACTAGGCCCAAGGCCTATGACAGGGAACCCTCTGAAGCCATCTCATGGCTTACCTCCACCCATTCATACATGCTTGTCAACAAAGACATCTATGACACCAATCATAAGAAGATTGGCTTCCTCCTCTCTTATATGAGCAAAGGCTCTGCCAAGCAATGGGCCGAGTTCAAATGCCGTGCCACCCTTGAGACCGATGACTTCAGTACCCTCAAGAATTTCATCAAGGAGTTCAAAGCTGCCTTTGATCAAGGCAACACCGAACAAGCAGCTCTTTCCTGGCTTGCCACCCACCACATCAAGAAAATAACCCAACTCGATGACTATATCACCAAGTTTCTTCTCCATGTTGGGAAAGCCAGTTTTACTTACCCCCCACTTACCACTGATGCTGCCACCCACCGAACCTTGATCCAATTCTTCCAGGTCAGAATTCCAGTTGCTCTTATGCATAGGATCAACTCCATGGATACCATGCCCCGCACTATTGAGAAATGGATTGCCCAGTCCTCTCATTTTAAGGTGCAGTGGGATGAGGGAGACACCATTGCCAAGCAACACTGCAGAACCTCCACCACCCAGACCTACCAGTACTTGAAATCTTCCCGACCCCCTCATGACCCCAACACCATGGACATTGATATCATCTGCCTCCTGAAGCTGACACCCAAAGAACAGGAACAATGCTGAAAAGAGAACCTTTGTTTCTGATGCCACAAGAAGGGACATGGATCCTGCTCTTGCCCCACCTTTCCTTCCACTTCCACACCACAAGTCAAGAAAGTGACTAAGGCCGAGATCCCTGAAGATCTTCCCAGGCTCCAAGAGATAGAAGATGATGATGATGATGAGTCAAAGAAGACCACAGTAGGAAGGGTTACGATGATGGATTTTTGAAACAGGAAGTTACCACGATGCATGACTTCCCTTCTTCATTCAGTGCCAATGTACTTGTAAATGCAAAAGATAAGCAACAGATGAGGATTCCTATTCAACTCATCAATTCCTCACACTCAATGAAAGCCATTGACACCTTCACCATTGTAGATAGCGGTGCAGATGTCAACTGCATCAACTGGGGCTTTGTCTGCAAACATTGCCTACCCACCACTCGTTTAACCACACTGATTCCCCTTTGCAATGCAAATGCTTCCATCAATCAAGGAGGGTCTGTACACTTCACTTGCACCCTATTCTCCAACATCAGAGGAATAGCCCAACGTTCTGAATTCTATGTCATGAACTGCAGAAACTCCAATGTCCTTCTTGGAATGCCTTGGCTAACCAAGATGAACCCAGTTATCAACTGGAAAACCCATACCCTTGACGTTCCTGAATCCAAGGATGAATCAAAGGCTCTATATAAGGCCTTCTCCTCTAACACCAAATGCCACTATGACCACATCAATTGTAGTGCTCCTCAACCCCCTTGTCATCATATGATCCATGAAGTCTACAACAGATGCCTCTGGGATTACTGGGACAGAGCCACAGAAACTGACTTTACCGTCGCTCACGTCCAGGACTACCATTATCAATGTAGGACATCCACCAACCATCTTCACAAAGCTGGAGGATATTATGTCCTCAACTTCAACATCATCGCCTGAGTCAGTACCACTACTGAGCTCACCACCACCGCCTTGCCTGAAAAGACCCACACTGTCCTTCCAAAGAAATATGAGGACTTCAAGGAAGTCTTCTCCAAGGAAGCCACCAACCACATACCCCCCTTCCGACCCTATGACCATGAGATCAACTTTGATGAAACCTTCATTCCTAAGATAGGGAAAATCTACCCTTTTTCCCCTGATGAATGCAAAGCCACTGAGAACTTCCTCAAGGAAAACCTTGCTAGCAGAAAGATCCACCCTTCAAACTCACCTCAAGCTTTCCCTTTCTTTTCATCAAAAAGAAAGTTGGGAAACTTTGCCCTTGCCAAGATTATCACTATGTCAATGAGCACACTGTCCATGATGCTTATCCCCTCCCCCTCATCTCTGACCTCATAGATAAACTCAAAGATGCCAAGGTCTTTATCAAGTTCGATGTCTGTTGGGGTTACAACAATGTCTGTATCAAGGATGGTCATCAATGGAAAGCCGCCTTTATCACCCACAAGGGCCTCTTTGAACCCAATGTCATGTTTTTTGGTTTATTCAACTCCCCTGCCACATTCCAGCATTTTATGAATGACTCCTTCTGCGATATGATCGCTGAGGGCTGGCTCATCATCTATATGGATGACCTTCTGATTGCCTCTCCTGATGAAGCCACCCACACTGAACATACCCGCCGTGTCCTTGAATGTATGAAGGAGTTGGATCTTCACTTGAACCCGGAGAAATGTACCTTCACTGCCACCAAGGTCAAATACCTCAGTCTCATTGTCAAACCAGGTCAGATTGCCATGGACCCTGTCAAGCTTGATGGAATCACAGCCTGGCCCACACCTGCCACACCTAAAGAGATGTGATCTTTCTTGGATTTCACCAACTTTTACTGTTGGTTCATCCCCAACTATTCCTCTGTTGCTCATCCTCTTCTTGATCTTACCAAGAAGAACCTTGCCTGGAACTGGACCCCAGAATGCAACATGGCCTTCTGCCAATTGAAGGACCTGTTCTTGTCCAAACCCATCCTCCAGTTACCAGACCCTACACGACCCTTTGCCATTGCCACTGATGCTTCCAAGTATGCATCCGGTGCTGTCCTCCTTCAGACCAATGCCAACGGTAAATGGCCCTGCTCCTACAGGTCCTCCTCATTCTCTCCTGCTGAAAGGAACTATGACATCTATGATCAAGAGCTCCTTGCAATCCTTTGTGCTCTCAAAGATTGGCATCAATATCTCTGTGGCACATCCTTCCCTGTCCAGGTCTTCATGGACCATAAAAATCTCATGTACTTCCGTACTGCACAACATTTGAACCGCCATCAAGCCAGATGACTCCTTGACCTTGGAGATTATGATCTCAAACTCCACCATGTCTCCAGAAAGCTTCTTGCTGTCCCCGATGCCTTGTCATGTCATCCAGACCTCTATCTCTCCTCCAACCCTGACAATGAATCCACTGTACTCCTCCCACCATTGATGTTTGTTCAGCTCATTGATTCCTCCCTCACTTTCCTTATCAAGAATGCTTTTGAGTTGGATTCCCTTGTCTTTAAAACCCTTCAATCCATTGCCAATGACATCCCCTCAAACCTCCATACCCGCCTCTCCAACTGGCAACATCACAATGGCATACTTCTTTACAAAGATCACATCTACATCCCTACCAAAGACCTTCGGCAAAAAGTTCTTCTCCGCTGCCACAACAATGAATCTGCCGGCCACCCTGGTTATCTCAAGACCTGTCAATTGATCTCCTCTGAGTTCTGGTGGCACAGTCTGGCCCACTATGTTCGCAAGTACATCAAAGGTTGCACCACTTGTCAGGCCAACAAGGCCAACACACACCCCACTGTATCCCTGCTCACCCCCATTCACTCCACCTGCACCCACCCATTCCAACAGATCTCCTGTGATCTGATCACCAATCTCCCCATCTCACCCATGGGCTTTGATTCCTTATTGGTCATGGTCGACCATGGGCTTACTAAGGGGGTAATTCTATGCCCCACCATGAAAACCACCATTGCCAAGGGTATTGCGACCCTTTTTCTCCACAAAGTTTACTGCTGCTTTAGTCTCTATGAAAAGATCATCTCGGACAGAGGCCCACAGTTCACCTCTACCTTTGCCAAAGAGCTCAGAAAGCTCTTGAACTACAACCTTGCCCTCTCCACTGCCTACCACCCCCAAACTGATGGGGAAACCAAACGCATTAACCAGGAGATCGAAACCTATCTTTGGATCTTCTGCAGCGATAACCCTTCCTCATGGCATGAGCTTCTCACACATGCCAAGTTTGCACACAATCACCAACCTCACTCCATAATGGGAAAGTTCCCGTTTTACTTCATGATGGGCTATGAACCCCATGCCCTACCTTCTATAGTCTCCAATACCAAGGTCCCCATGGTCGAAGACTGCCTTAAATCCCTCACAGCCTCTCACAACAAAGCCCTTGCCACCCATGAAATTGCCTGCCAAAATATGGCACAACGCTGTAAGGAGCCGTAGCTCCTTAGGTTCGTATCCGGTCTATCTACATCCGGTTGACTTTTCCTAGGTCGTCTACAGTCTCTATCAAGCATGCATTCAAGCCGTGTACCATCCATGTCCTATCTGTCATCAATCTGGTTCCGGTCCCACTATCATATGTATCTGGTCCATCCGGATCCAGTTTCCTCTCTTTCCTTGAAGTACTTACCATTCCTCACCCGTTCGTATAACCGGATGTGGTGCAGCGGTGGTCATATTTCCTTTTTTTGGTTGTCAGTGATCTGTCCCTGCTGATAACGGGATGATGGACACTATCTTTAATTATGGGTACTTATGTCACGGCTAGACTAGCTGTCAGTCAAAAGTCAAGGGGAATGCCCTGACTATAAAATTTGTACCCTCCAAAATTGTGAACACCTTTTTTCGACTCATCAGATCCCCGTCTGACTTCTGTGGGACGTTTTCCCCTCATTGCTGTCCTCATCGTCCTCATTGTCCCCCTCACGCTCGGTCCTCGTCCTTGACTGGGTACTTCCCATCCGGTGAACACTCACTACCGGATACACACCAGATCTCTACCAGATACACACTGGACCCCTCTCAAACTCGCAGGGAACGCCTGATCCTGTCCCCTTCTCATCTTACAACCTTTAGGAATCCTTTAGGGATGAGTACTACTCGTACCCTTCTTTCCCTTTTGTCTACCTCGGACTAGTCCGGCGGTTGGCATCTCACCCACTTTATTTGTCCTTCATCTGGAGCCCACCACAAGGGGCATTCAGACGAGCTTCAAGGGAGCTCCAGGCCCATCTGACCCCCAAATTTTTTTCGCTCGTCCTAGCAACTGATCAGTGACAGCTTTAATACATCCGACTTTCGCAACTGTCAATCCACCGTCAGTCTGACCGCTCAACTCCGGTCCGACCACACCGGCTGTCATTCCTGTCAACTGGTATTCTCTCCTCCGCGTTTCAGGCGCTTCATGCCTTTATTTCGTGTACCTCTCCGTCATCCGTTATCAATTAACCTTCGATCACCCCTTTCACCTACCATTTCCACTTTGTTGCTTTACCTACGTCGCTTCCGCCATCATCCGATCTGGTCCGGTATCCTTGATCCGGATCCGGCTTAATTATGTTCAACCCTTTTCGTCACGGATTGCCCATGCGCAGTACACCAGCCACACCTTCATTCAACAGGCTACCTGTCACACTTTTGCGCTTTCTCGAAGAAATTGACGATTTCTGCACACAGAAAGGTCTCAATGACCGACAGAGGATCGAGTGTGTGCTATACTACGTGCCCCTCGACGATGCAGAGCTCTGGGAAACTCTCCCCAAGGCGGATAGCACTACACCAGATTGGTCCGCGTTCATAGCAGCCCTCATCCTGCTCTATCCCGGTTGCGAAGCCGGTAGTCGTTATTTCAAAGATGACTTGCTAACCTTTGTAGATGCATCCCAATCGAAGCCGCTCCGAGGTCTCGACGACCTCAGATCATATCACCATCAATTTCTAAAGATGTCGTCGCCGCTGATCTCACTTCACAGGATATCTCAAGCAGACTGCGAATGCCTCTTTGAGAGAGGGCTACTGCTCGAGGTCCATGGCCCGGTCCATGACCGGTTGGCTATCGTCTGATCTGACATCCACCTGGATGGTTCGTATCCGGTAGCAGATACGTTGGCGGCCGCTATGTTTATACTTTCTTTTTGTGCACCTCCTCCCGAGCCTGTTGCGGCTCATTCTTTACTCATTTCTACCTCGTCATCGCAGGCACTCGGGCCTGCATCCGTCTCATCCGCCGATTCGGATCACGCAGGTCCGGACTGCATTCATACTACCCCGTCTATTTCGTCCACCGCTCAGGATCTCGTAGATCCTGAGTACATTCCTATTACTTCGTCTCCGTCATTTACGTCGTGTTCGCCTTCCGCTGCACCCCTCAATGATGATGCCGTCTTGGCCGTTGATTCTTCTATTTTCACCGAAGCTTCTTCCTTCAAATTACTGTCTCCCTCTTCATCCGACCCTATTACGGACCTTCCGTTGGTCCCGTACGCTGATCCGGTGGCTGTTGCCTTCCGCACTCACGCATCGTCGACTTCGCCCCCACCTTTGCCGTATCCTACTGCCCCTTCGTCACCATCTTGTCCTCATCCGCTGCCAGTTCGTTCTGACCTGCTACCGGCTTCTTCTGACCTGCTACCGGCTCCTTTTGACCCGCCCCCAGTTCTGCCCGTTCACATCTCAGTTCTGCCATTGAACTGAGCATCCGTGTTCTCATTCTGTCGTCCGGTCGTCGTCTGTGACGTTTCGGACCCTCCTCATCCATATCAAGTTGTTTCCTCTTTTTCTTTTTCTTTTTCTTTTTCTCCCCTCCTGTGGCACAATGCCCAGGAGGTCATTGATAAAACTCCCTTGTGGAAGGGAAAGGACTTAACAGTCCTTCTGTTTACTGCTGATCCACTCACGGATCTGGATCCCCTCAACCGGATAGGGATTCAATCATTTCTTTTCACAGATTCCGGTAATGAAAACGGTCATTCAGTAGGCATAGAGAAAGAAAGATTCGACGAAGAAGACCTTTATCTACCATTCAATAAAGCAATCGACTTCATACCACTCTTGTCCATCTCCAATCCGCCGCCTTTTGTCAAAATCCCATTCCATCGTACCAACCATCCGCCGCTTATCCGTCTCCATCAATAACACTGTCGTACTCATTTCTACCCCGGGTTTCGTCCGGCGATATCTGTTCCACCCCGGTTTTCAACACGGTGACCTCTCTCATATCAAAAAGAAAAACCGCATCCTCACGATACTAAAACATACACTACAGAAAAACAACAAAAATACGAACACAACCGTCTCTTACTATAGCGAATATCGTCTTGTTTCATTCTAAAGTCCTCCTCGATTCATACTCTAACTAGCTAATTTCTTTCTAACATGCACATCACTCAAAAGCACTCGTTTGCCGTTTCAAACTGGACTCAATCCGGTATGGACACTATCATCCGGTCCGCTTACCATCCGGTCCATCTGTGTAGGCA
>JBBPTO010000679.1:0-24456 GCA_038094155.1 Pulveroboletus cf. aberrans
AGAAGTGGTTAGAGGAGCAAAATTTTAGAACTATGGTATGGCTTGCACAGTCTCCTGGCCTTAACCCCATTGAGCATATCTGGGGTTATCTAAAAAGGAGGCTAGCAGAGCATGAGCTCCCTCCTAAAGAAATTTTGAAGTTGTGGGAGAGAATTCAGCAGGAATGGGATAAAATACCAGCTGATGAGTGCCAAAAGCTGATTGAGAGTATGCCTAGAAGGATTGAGGCAGTTATCAAGGCAAAAGGTGGCTATACCAAGTATTAAATACCCCCTGAACAATGAAGGTGCAAAACTGATATTGCTGATTTAATATGGTCATATCTTCACAGACTCTTGGTCAAATCACATGATCCCAAGACTCATTTGTAGCCATTGTTTATAGTTTGATTGGTCCCACAAAAGCTAAGTGGAATTCCCATACAGTACTGCAGGGTGCTTCATGCACTGTGTTGAGATTAAACATTGCAACAGTTTTAGAGGTTATTGTAGATACTAGCCAATAGCATAAGTATCTCATAACTATAGTGAATGATGAAACAATATGAGAGTGTAAATGACTGATGATCATATGATCATGATGTAGAATCTTGGTTATGTAATGGAGAGCAGAAAGTGAATACCAAGTTTCAACACTTACAGCATTAGCAAACCCATTCTGGGCTTTCTAACATCTTTACACCCCTGTAGAAAACCACAATTCCCTACAGTGATATCCTGACTTCTCCTATCATTCAATAGCCCCTATCCTGTACTCCTACCAAACCTGAGATCATTTCACTGCCATTCATCTCAACCTGAGTCAAGCTAGTTGAGGTTTGAAGGTTAGTTTCCAACCTGATGTTTTGGACCTGAGTTTTCACACACTAGATCTGGTGTTTCCACACCTTGAGTCATGTTCCTGTGCTCCAGGATCAGTCAGATTTTTTTTCTTTTCATGTTTTCTTTACTGTACTTCATTCAGATATGCCTGAATTAGACTTTTGTACCTAGGATTTTTTTCCTAGACAGTGTGCAAGCTACCACCATTGATTCTAAGCCTCTAAGTCCGATTTCCAAGTCTTTTTCCTTCAATTTTCCCACAAGTCCTGCAAATAAAGTTGGTTTCCTAGCCTATCAAATGGGAGAAAGCCAGACTCTTGTTTTCTAGTGTCTGAAAACCTGAATGAACCCTATGACAAGCCTGAAAACATTTGGGGAGTATCACTGCAGCTATATTTTGATTTCAGCACAGCACCTTTCCTGCAAGTGCCTAGCTGAGTTTGATCGTGACATGATGTACCTAAGTGGCTTCTCATGTTACGACTACCCCGGGTAAGGATAGGCGCAGCCCTTCGAGGCGGGTCTATGAGGACAGAGGAGAACGCGGCAGGGCATTCTACGAGGATGAGGTTCAAAGGTTCAAGGTGAACAAGACGTTCCGCTTGTTCTATCTCGATGATCGATTGTCAAAGAGAAGACTGCCTCGGAGATCGATAGTCTCGAGGTGAACAAGGAGGTTCCCTTAGAACAGCGTAGCCTCAAGAGCGCTACGAAGTCTCAAAGAGCAAGGAGTTCCCGATGAGGGACTGGGACTAGGAGTGGAGCAAAGACCCGGTGTATTGAGGTACACGAAAGGGAGGTCTAGCTTAGAGATACGACTACAAGGAGACAAGCTTATATAGACTAGGATGGAACCGCTGACAAAGCAAATGGAATCGCGTAGAATGCGATGGAAGTCGGACGATGAGTAATGGTATCGTAGTCAGCGGTGAAAAGAAAGAACGTCCGGATTGGGAATGTCACCCATGCGTAGGTAAGCAAGAGAAAAAGGGGCCGATCGTAACAAGAGCCACAATGAAAAAGCCACAATGACAATAGTGTGTTGTGGGGGTTGTGACTGCAACCACAACATGCTGATATCAATTACAGGACTGCAGCTGTGATCAGAATGGCCACAATGATGATGGTTGTGGCTGCAGTGGCAGTGTGATATAGAAATTGCAACTGTGTCCACAATACACTGGTGACAAGGATGACGAGATGGCAACCATGACTAATGATGTGGCATAGAAGCCCAACTGCAATCAGAATGTGACAGAACAGCCACCATGATGACATGATGCAGGCATCATGACTGCAACTACAGTGTGCCAACAAGACAGGACAGCAATCAAGACCATGACAATGTGGTGCAGTGACCACAATGAGATGGCCACAACAATTACAGTGGTATGGAATGGAGGTCACAACTGCAGCCACAACACACCAGCAGTGACAATAATGAGAAGACAGCATCCACAACTGTCACAATGTGATGCAAGGGCCACAATGGTAACAATGACAACAACAACAATGTAATGTGGAGACTGCAACCATAACCACAATGCAGTGTGACAGCCACAGTGATGACAAGAGGATTGCAACCATGACCATAACCAGATTGCAATGGGACAGTTATGATGACAACAATGATGTGTTTTTCTTATCTTTTACACATGCTTATCATGCTTTTTAATACATTTGATTCATTTTGACACCCTGAAAAGCAGCTGGACAAGTAAGAAAAGCAAGGAAAAAAGTAAATGAATCTGCTTAGAAAAGTAAGAATCTGCTTTTCTGGAAAAGGATGGAAAAAGTGAGACAAGTAGTGGGAAAAGTAACAGAAAAGTAACTTGTTAACTTGCTGATGCAGCCAGATGCCCAAGTAAGTAACCACAACTGAGGTGAGTTGAAGAGAGAGAAGAGATTAAATAATCAGAGAGTATGTGCACATTCTCACTCTGGCAACTCTGGCCCAGAGTTAAGTGAGGATAAGCAATGTGCATTTGAAATAACTCAGAATTAGAAAGGAATACTGTACTATTTCATTGAATTTATTTGTTGATTATATAAGATGGTAAGTAACCAAATAAGCACTGCTAATGAAATTTATCTGTTGTGACATTTGTCAAGGGGCTAGTAAATTTAATGAAATGATATAGTAGTTCAAGTAAAAAGAAATATAGTTGTATGATTTGTGGAAATCATAAGATATGTTAGAAAATGGTACAACATGTTGAGGTAAATGCTCCAAATGGATAAAGTGAAACTTCAAAGCAAATAGAGTAAAGAACACATGAAAAGAGGCTGGAGCTCCTTCAGAGTTATACTGAAGTTGTGCTAGAATTATACTTTAACATTAGAGATTCATTTGATGATAGATATGGTCTGATTGAGATATGAAGGTACTCTATAATCAAATTTGTTGAGTAACACATTGTAGTTTTAGTCAATTGGCACCTGAACTTAATAATGACTTTTTAGGCACTATTTTGTCTTTGTATGCAGCTCTGCAATACAAAAAGGAACAAGTGGAGTCATAGTACTTAGTTTTCAGATAAGTGTGGGTAAGCAGCATGCATCTTTTCCTTATGTGCCCACCTAGCTCACTTAGAGCCTATACTTTGGCCTTGAGCTTTTGTTGCCCCTCTTTTAGTCTGACCCAGCTCTTTTCTTGTCCACATCACATTAGCAAAACTGAAGCTGACCAGATGTTACAATAGGCCCCTTTTTCCTCTAGTCATGTATCTCTCACATACACATGGATATATGTAAGTTCTAACTTAAATGTTCTTTTCATTGCTAACTCATATACCATTACTCATTATTTCACTGCATTCCATGAAATTCCATTTGCTTTGTCAGTGATTCCATCCATACCTGCCCTAAGCTTGTCTATGCCTATACATACTGTACTTGTCTTGTCCTGTATTTCCAAGCTAGATCTTCCCTTTGTGCACCTCAATACATCTGGGTCTTTGCTCCACTTCTTGTTCCTCTAAACTCTCTGAGACTTTGTTGTGCTCTTGCAGCAACACTGTTTACAGTGAACTTCTTGTATCTCAGTGACGTTTGATCACTGAGTCCTTGAATCTCTTTGACATTAGATCATTGAAAACCTTGTTCATCTAGAACCCTTGAATCTTGTCCTTGTGGGATGGCTTGCCCCATTTTTCTTGAATCCTTAACCCTAGACCTGTCTTAGAGGCGGTCCTCTAACCTTTATGTATGTATCTGAGGCAAGTGTAACAAAAGGTCTAGCTTTCCCTTGAATGGATATCATCTAATAAGCCACCATTCTCTCAAAACCCTTCATTGATACTTACATCTTGATGCTCATGCCTGAATGAACTCTCTGACTCCAAGTCACCTCCACATGACCAGACCCCCTTCAAAGATGACAACCTATATCTACCCATCAAGAAGGATATGAATGTCACCCTTGATCTTGCCCACAGACTCTTCCACTGAAAAGAGGTTAACCAACCTAGACTGCTATAGGTCTCTGGATAGGAAACTAGCAGGTCAGTAACACAAAGAAAGAAAGTGAAGGAATGATAGGTTCATCCCAGAGGAATTGCAGGTAGAGGATCAAGGGAATGCAACTGCAGGGCTTACAGGACTCCTTGGTAGTTGATCTAGAAGAGCTCCTAATGCTTCAGACACAGCTAATGAGCACAGGACTTGATTCTTCTAGGATCAAGAGAGAAAGAGAAGAGAAGAGATCCAGATACAACTGGATTGATGAGGACTGAAGACTCCCACTCTGAGTGAGTGATAGATGATTTATTGAATGTGTGTAAAACACAACTTTTATAGTCTGGGCACATCCAAGACTCTAAATAAGCATAAAGAAGGAAAAAGGAGCATCCGACGTGGATCTGGTGTCTGGATCACAATATGGAGTATCCAGTACATAGCATCTGGTACACTATAGATATAGTAGAAACTATCCAGTAGACAGACTGGATAGAAAGGGAATGGATACAAAGAACTGGATATGTACGACTAGGCCAGACCAGAACTGAATTGGACACGGATAGGCACAGATGCTTGATGGCTTGACAATGACCTAGTGAAAGTCAAATAGATGTAGAATGACCAAATATGGACCTAAGGAGTGACAGCCCCTTACACCGCTCTGCATTTATTCTCTGAGTGCTGACCTCTCCATTGCCAACACCCATGCCACAGTTTGATAGAATTTTCTTTCCTTCATTGAATCCATTGAACTCATAGACCCCCCTCAAAACCATGTCTTCATTGAAACCCATTGAGCTGAAACTCAACCCCCCAACTCCCTTTGATGGTAATACTGCCAACACTGAAGAATGGCTGGACATTTTCCATGCTTACCTCCTAGTAAATGCCAAAACCTATAAGACTGGCAATCACAAGATTGCCTTTACCCTCTTATACATGACTCTCAAATCTGCCAAAGTCTAGGCCAATACCTTTAGAAGGAAGGCAGTGACTGCAGAAAGCTTTGGCAAGTGATTCAATTTTCTAGATAAGTTCAAGAAATCCTTCATCAAGGAGGACAAAGCTGCCAACACCCTTGCCTGGTTGTTCTTGGCATGCATGACCAAGAATAAGAAAGGATGCTGGACCCCAGTGTTAAGATTCTATGAATCAAACACTGGGTCCTGTGCTCTATTAATACAGGCAGACCATGGTGATACTACACTTTTCATGTTACTAAAGATACAGGTTGAGCATCAAGCAACTCACTAACAAGTTTTGCTTAATAGAAGATTAATTAAAGTGTATTCCTATTACACTTCTCAAAAGGATCGAATACATGATGATCTATATGCAGTTTTTATGACTCAGCTATGATGTCATCAGTCTGAAGCTTTCCCAGCTCTACAATTGCTGTGTTGGGTCAATATAGAGCCAACTCCACTTATTTTAAATATATGGAGCAGTTTGACAGATCCTCTGATGTCATTCTGACATTATTGACCTTATTCTAGATACATCATATACAAGTACATATAGGTTCCTGAATGTATTTAAAGGCAATAAGCACTGTGATGTAACAATAATAAGGTTCATTTCCCTCTCAAGATAAAGCTTTTAAGAAGCTCACAAATGTTAACCTCATCAGTCTCAACTTACTCAAACTTGATCACAAGAACTTTAGTCTCTGTCTTGGTAAGTATTCTTGGACCACCTTTTCCTTCTCTGCCTTGCACAACAGGAGTATCCTTGTATCATTCTGTTATTCCAGGATTTCAGGCTTATGCCTCAAGAATTTTGACCACTGATAGTGTTCTTATCTTGTTTTACCAGTTGGCCATCACACCCCCTTTGAGCATCTGAATTCTCTCTATGAATGATGTTCCCAAAACCATCAAATGATAGTACACATGCACAATCTCCTTCTATAAACAGTGGAAGAAAGTGAACCTTACTACTGAAGCACTCAAGGAGAGGACCAACCCTTTCCATGCCTATGCTACCCCCTTGACATCAAAACCACCCCATAACTCTGATGTCATGGACCTTGATACTGTCTCTGCCCACCCCCAGAAACTTACTGCAGAAGAAAGAGAATGCTGCAGAAAGAAAGAACTCTGCCTCTAATGTGGAAATTTTGGATATACCACCCAACAATGCTCTGACCCCCTGAAACCTTTCATCAAGAAGATGAAGAAGAAAGACCCTGAAGATCTCAAGGGTTACTTTCACTCGACCATAACAATACAGTACAAATCCTCATGTTTTGTTTGGAAGAATGGCATGCATTGGCCAAATTAAGGCTTCATACTGATGATACAGTTCAACTTTTGGAGAAATCCCTGTGACAGCTCGGTGTGCAAGTGCAAAGGTTTCAATGTGTCACTTGTGCTGCATTTGCCACCAAAGAGTTACCTCAAGAAGCCTCTCAAAGGCAGAGATGAAAAGCAGCAGACTTTGAAGCAGGTCACCATAAGAAACAACTGAGATAAGAATCACTGCCCAAAGGGCCAAATAGCAGCACATACAAGTTTCATGCCCTAGATGACTATTTGCAGACAATCAAGAGGTTTGGCACAGCAGATTTATACACAACTCAAGTGATGAGTCAGTCTCATTGTCAAACATCTATAACTGCTCCAGTCAAATGATGCTATGCAGGGAGAATAGGCACACAGACTGATCAAATGTTTCCATAGCCATTCCAATAAGAAAGGTGTCAAGCAACAATTCATGAAGCAGGAAAAACAACAGACCATACTCAGATGACAGCATGCACTGTGCTTGGCAGCCAAGGAAGATGATGAGGTTAACCCCTCCTTACTAGTACATTGCTCCATGGCTGACTTGCAGAGGTATGACAATGTGTTCAACCTTGCACAACTCATTCATGAGAATTAGAGTGATCCTGCAGTCAAGGTAAGTAGATACAGAACTCTGGAAGTACAGGTTCCTGAGATCAACAGTCTCACTCAGCCTAACTTCATACAGTCCCTCAAGAGCCATCTGTTGTCAAGGCTGCTGGGTTTGGAGTATGATGGAGACAAGTGAATCTTTATGCCTGAGCAACAGAACAACATCCAACTCACAAGCACCAATTCAATCATCCAGTCAAAAGTGTTATGTGTCAACTACACAATGTACAACATACAGCAGAATTATAATATGATACAAATCAGCCAAGACTTCATCATGACAGCCTTGAGGGATGATGAACACCCATTCTGATATGCTCAAGTGATCAAAGCCTTTCATGCACAGGTCTGCTTTTGTCCAAAGGGTATATTTCATTCAGAGCAGAGTATAGAAGTGTTGTGGGTTTGTTGACTTGGCATGGATCAGGGTTACAGATGGGAATTCAAAGAGGGTTGTTTGCCCAAAGTAGGTTTTGTCCCAGATTAGCCTGACCAGGTACCCTTCAGATTCTTAGATCCTTTACTGGTTGTCACTTAATTCCAGCTTTCTATGATGGTCACACACATGAAATCCTTGCCTCAGGTCCATCATTGACAAGGCTCCTGGGGAAAATGGACAATTGGTCAGCATACTATGTGAACATGTCAGCTTTAATCTACTATTTGGGTAAAACTGATCACAGCTAACAAAAGCAGCTTTGCTGACCATGACATGTTTGCTAGGTTTGCAGGTACAGGGGTCAGCCACTCTGTTGAGATGGGTGATAGTCATCTCCCTGCTCTTGTCAACAGTACTGAAGATCTGGAGCTAGAAGAGGATGGGGATGTGATGGTACAGAAAGAATGTCAAAATCAGCTAACTTACCAAGATGGCCTGGAATTTAATGAGAAAGCAGATGAGGAAGATGGTGAAGGTGATGAAGCCAAGGAAGAAACTGAGAATGAGAATGAGGATGAGGGTAGCAAGGATGATGAAGGGTATTTGGTTATGTGACATCACCAACACTGAGATTGAGTATGTTTTCTTCATGTACTATGGACTCATCCAGCACATCACTTTTTGAGGTACAGGAAAAGAATGTATACTAGTCCATAGTAGTTACAAGGCTATGTGTAAAGTCCAGGAGACAATTATGTCAAATTCTATAGTGTGGGCAGAGATACCCAGTACAACTATATGTAAGTGGATAGAAAGAGTCTTACCTCAGCCCAATGCTCAAGAGAGCAATCACAACTGAGGTAAGTTGAGGAGAACAGAGGGATTAAATAGTGAGATGATATGTGCATGTCTAACTCTGGAGAACTCCAGTCCAGAGTTAAGCTAGAGTATATAAGTGAAGTGTATATGGAATAGCTCAAGATGAGAAAGAAATGGTTCAAATGAAAAGAAATAAGTTGTATAACTCTCAGAAGTTGTACAATGTGTTAAGAAATGGTATGATGCATCAAGACATTTACCTGAAATGGATAAATGCAACTCCAGAGTGAATAGAGCAGGGGACATACAAAAAGAGGGCAGAGCACCCTCAGAGTCATGCCAGAGTTGTACTGGAGTTATACTTTGACAAATTATCAGTCCAACCAAGTTTTTTTTTGTCCATAATATACTCCATAGCAATAATCTATGAACTTCACAGCCTCATCTGCATGACAGAATTGATTGGCACAGAAATCCATGGGTGACACCTTTTGCTAAATAGTGCCTGCATTGCATGGTTAGTTGATGAACACTTTAATTGTGCTGATGGAGCAACACTTATAAGGGAAAGATATAGAGGGTACACTTGCTACTAGGAAAGGTGTTGTCCGACATCCAAACGACAAATAGTTTGTAAGAACTGTCTATTATTTTGTGCTGCTGCACAAATTTGTCGCGCCGATGAAGGTAATACAACCCGCCATAAGCCAGTATAATCCCTTGACAATATGTGCCTGGCCCAGGCGAATTCATACCAAGTCACATGCTTTATCAGTCAATATCGGGCTTTTGTACTTCTCGTGATGATGTTCACTGCAAGCATCGTGCTGGGGTCCCTCACCCAGTACAGCATGCCGTCCCTTTTTTCCGCTGGCATTGAAGGAGCGCTTCCTCCGAGTTATGGACGGGTTCCTCATTTCGGAATCTGTGTGCAGCAAAGTCCGGGAAGAGGATTTTTTTTTGAATTTGCGCCGTGCATATTTCGACAAGTTGGAGGAACTCGAGTACGAGAGATGGCGACGACCCCCGTAAGAGGGTATATCTCATACGTCTCCTTATCTGTTCATTTCCATTTTGCAAGGCTGAAGATGCTGAAGTGTATGAATCTGTCGGAAACATGATTCAATCGATGCAGAAGCACGAACGGAGCAACTTGATAACCAGAGCGTATGACCAAACGCCCGAGGAGAATAGATGGGTCGCAGGCGTGCTGTACGAGCTCTAGAATGCCCTGCGATCTACATACCGGTGTGTTATCCGCTGTTGCTCTGCGCTCGCCATTGGGCGATGGACACGTTGGCACTGGTCACGGCGGAACTCCGGAGGAATGGTTCTCTATTTCACGGGCCTGTAGTCTTGATGCATCAGGATAGAGGGTGACCATACACCATTTAAATTGATTTCGTTCTAATCTCCTGTACTTAGCTGTCATCCTGGGTCAGGTAGAGACAGCGGACACCGTTGTCCATGACGGTCACTTGAAGATGAAAAGCGCATCGTAATCTTAAAGTGGAACTCTTCGATATTTTGTTGTGTTATAGCAAGTAATCCTCGATTCCTGACGTGTCGATTTGAAGTAAGTGCTGGGATCGACATTCAAATCTTCAACGTGAATCTTGATGCATGACACCGCATGATGACTTGGCATATTTAAACTTTAACGATGATCCAATCTCCTTCCAAAGGCTCGACATTTTCGAGATCATAAGCTTGATTCGAATTGTGGAGATGATTGATGCATAGGAGTCTACAACGCTCTCCCAGAAACGGACATGTCGAGTTGATTGTAAGCCTTGCGGCTCACTGGCATCCTAGTCACGTGTCGTATCATATATATATATCTACCGCTCACCGTAGATATACCAGAGTCACCCTTGTACCCGTACGCCTTAGTCGCCCTACAGAGTTTGGTCCAGTTCGCTTGCCCGCTCGTCTCAGTGTTTCCCCCGTTGGCCACGGCCGGTTTCCATTGATCTTTTGGTCCCAGGCTTCATCTCACTTACTGTTGTCCCAGCAGTTGCGCCTCTCAGAATCGGTAGACCGACTCCACGTCCCAGGAACGTCACGCGAATCATTCAAGGAATACCGCCAGATCTAGTAACTTATTCTGTGCAGAGATCAGTACACGTTCGCAATAGTAACACTCTTCACTGACGTTTTGGACAGTTAGTAGTACGTCATGATGAATGGTTACTTATGTGCAGGCTTTTGGATGACGGCCAAGGGCAGTGGCCAGTAGAAGCTGCGAATGTAATTCGGAAGAAACTGTGAAGTGAAAAATACCTCTTCCGTCAACCGAGCTATTCGTCATGGTGCTTGCCCTCTAACCCGTGCTATCTATATTTGTCTACGACGGCATCATTAAGGATGTGGTCAGAAGTGACATCCACCGTAACTTGGTTACGTTGAGACTGGTAAGGACGTAAGACCAAGATGCGATGAGTCCCAACGGTCAGTAGTCGCTTGAGAGGTATAGGGAGATCTACATTGGCAAACCGTTTTTCGCTCAGGACCCTGACTTTCCTTTTCGTGTGGGTTGTCGGCCAATCAGAGGCCTTGTCAAGCGGTCACAAATTCTGAGGGTCACGTGGCTGTGACAGGGTGTGAGAGCAAGGACGAGCGCAAAAGAAAGGTGAATCGATCAGCCCCGCCGCCGCGATGGAAGCCAGCTCGAGTTTTGGTGCAGTGCCGACCGCGGCGTACCCGTATGAGCGGGACCGCACGTTTTACGACAGGGACAGGCTGTACGTGCGCGTCTTCCCATCTCTGACCTTTTCTCATATCTTAGATACAGAGAGTACGAACTCACCGTCAGGCAGGAGCCCAAGCAAGCCCGCATGTGCGGCGTCGGTGGTAAACCGTCTCCCGAGCCCCATCCACGTCCTTCTCACCTACCCTGCCAGCTGACCGTCGTCCCATTGACCCCCCTCCCATCATCCAGCTCCGTGTTATCGACCCCCACACCCGCCAACCGCCCTCCGCAGCAAACCCAGAGGCAGAGGATGCAGACCCAAACTATGCACACAGCTTCCTTCAGAACCCCTACTACTTCATGTTTGCCAGTCTCGCCAAACCTGACGACGATACTGAGTTGCACTGGCTCAAGGTCTGTCTCGCCTTTTCTCATCTTCTTTTTTTCATCTATCTCTCCATGATGCAGGACGGCAAAACACGATGCACCACCGGCTCAGTCGTCTCCTCCCTCTACCACCTTAAAGATACTGAGAATCGCAATGAAGACGCTGGCTTTTTCGTGTTTCCAGATCTTAGCGTCCGCCAAGAAGGTAGTTACCGTCTCAAACTGAGTCTCTTCGAAGTCGTCGGGTTCGTCCTTTTCTTTCTTCCTTACACTCTCACGTTCCTCAATCTCCACTCAGCAACACTGTTCGCCATTGCAAGTCTATCTACTCTGCTGCGTTTTACGTCTACACCGCAAAAAAGTTCCCCGGCATGGAAGGTCTGTCGTCTAAAGCTTGCACTTTGTCTTATCTGACCTGCTCTTTGTCGTTCTGCCTTTCATTTTATGTCGGCTTTCGGATCATTACTCTATTTCGTCTCCAATGGGCACACCCTTCCCACACCTCAAACACGTTTCTTACCAAATTCCAGAATCCACTGCCCTCTCGTGTTCACTCGCTGACCAAGGCATCAAAATCCGCATCAGGAAAGACATCCGCGTGCGCAAACGTCCCCTTGCAGCACTCGCTCTACCAACGGATGGCAGTCTAGCCAACACTGGCGAGAACCGCAAATTGGAGCAGGACCAGACCGAGGACGATCCCCATGCGCAATCACATTCACCCCCTTCAGCTCAACCCGCGCCTAACCCCGCCCCTTCTAGTTCCAGCTCGACTATTGTCAAACGCGCTCGGCACGGGACGCTTACCGGCCCCCTCCACCTGATCTCGGGCCCGGCTTCGGCGGGGAGTAGCGATGGTATGTCGGTACACACACCCGTCTCCGGGAGTAGCACGGGTTCTTCATCGATTGCGTTGGCGGGGTTGCCTGCGTGGCCAACGCCGTCTACATTGGATCCCATGTTGGATGTAGCGAGCGCGCCAGGGGGGATCGAACTCTCTACGCCAGGTGCGCTTTCACACGCGCACGCCAACACGCACGCCCATCCGCACCAGGCTATGAGCGGTGGCGTCCAGCTCTTACCTCCCGCTGGTGAACCGTCGAGTTCGGGATCGGGATCTTCTACTGGTGTGGGGATGGTACCGCGGAGGGCGGGTTCGCAGACTTTGTCGTCATCCTCACCGTCCTCTCTGTATCCCCCATCATCCTCGAGCGTCGGTGGGGTGTATGACCGGTTGAACTATGACTACGAGCAGAGCGGTCTGCGTGGTGCGCCGTCCTACGATCCACAACGTCATCCCGGTGCTAGCAATGGTGCAGGATACGACAGTACTAACGGTGGAGCTGGCAGCAGCAGGGCAGGGTACGCTCCCTCAAGTGCAAGAGGCGGATACGAGAGTGGGCCCGGGAGGACAGGATTCGAACATGCGCATCAGCACCACTCCCGTGGGTCGTATGAGCACAGAGGGGGGTACGAAGCTACCCAGGCACCTTCCCGAGCGCCCTACAATGCGCATCAGCACCCTCAGACGCACACGGAAATGCATGCACATTCATCCCGAGCGTCGTTCAATGCGCCGTTCGAGGGCGCCCCAGCGTACCAGGATGGTCAGCAGCAGCACCACGTTGAATATGCACACCCACAACAGACTTCGGCGAACTACACCCATGCACCGACAGCCTCGCATTCCCAACCTCATCAATCGACGTCCCACCACACCCAACAAGGACAGTACCCGTCACCGCCGCGCTCTCAATACCCCGGATCGGCCTACCCGGGGTCATACGCGCGATACGACGTCGGTCCGAACCCAAATCCAAGCGTCAATCCGAGCCCCGGCGCCACCGGACCCGGAACGGGCGGGAACGGGGGTTATTATGACGCTTCGTCGTCTTCTTCGCCACACTCGCAAGGGTACTATCCGGGCGGGACCTCTGGCCAAGCCCCGGCGCAGCCCCCACAGGTCATACCCCCGTTGACGCACGGCGCGTCGTATGCATCCTCGGGAAGCGGCGGGTCGCCATACGAGGACTATTATACCCAGGGTCATGGGCATGGACATGGACATCCTGGGCGGGTGATTTCGCCAGGACCGACGCCTGCGGGACGCTATCCCGGCTCGGGTTCGTACGCTAGCGGCACGCCGTCGCCCGGATGGGCCAACGGCGGTCACTCACACGCACACGGAGGACAACAGGAGATGATCCATCTCGCGCCGTTGAGACACGCCCCTGCTGGGCCGGTGGGGGGTGGGAGCGCGGGTTCGCCGTCGTCCCCGTCGTCCCCTGCTTTACCGTCACCCTCGGTCGCCGGCGGCGGCGGATATCCCGTGATTCAACTCTCCCGGGCGCCGTTCGAGCAGGATCCCGTCGGGCGCGGCGTCGGCATTCCAGGGAAGAAGAGCGTGCTAAGTATTGGTAGCATCATCTCGGATGGGGTGTAGAGAACAGTGTGTGTGGAACGTTATTCATCCTCATCTCGCATGTCCGTCCATCGTATGTTATCCCGTCTTTCGTCATCATCTCAACGTTGTCTGCGTTCGCTATTCCGTTCGATTGTTTTTTTGCTGTTTACATGCTCGTGACGTGTTCGAGGCGTTTTGCCTCGAGTTTCCTGGACCCCGTGTATTGCTTTTTTGTGTGTAAGCATGTATACCATTTAGAGTTTTTCAATTCTCCTGTGCAATATACAATATATGCATGTCGTTTCTGGATATCAGTATCGGGATGGACAACGGTATGCCATGTGGCTACCTCTATCTCTTTTCAAGCAGCGCGACCCCGACGATGCGTTCCTTAGGTGGGCCACACGTTCGTTTCTCCTCCAGCCCTCCTGCAGAACCACATGAACCATGGAATAACGTGGACGACCACGCCGAATGGAACGCGCCAAAGAATCGAAAACGCGACAGGCCCGCAGTGCCGTTCCGCGAGCACGGGCGCAATCCCATTTTATGACGGTGGGACGAGGTTCGTGATGGCGATACGTCCGACTGGGGGGAGGGGGGGCTTCTGATGGATTCGTCGGAAAGAACCCGTCGACGTGTCCTGCGCGTCTTGCGCGTCGGATCCCGGGTCGATCGTAGCAGCAACGTCCGGCGTAGTCGGCTCTGGATCGAGTTACCGCGCCGGGAAGCGGACGATCATTGCCTACCGTTTTGGAAGCGGGGCGTACCACCGAGAACCTGTGCCGGCGCTCGTGCCATATGCGCTCCACTCGGGATCCATCCCTCCTGAGGCCTGAGCGCTGAAGACTAACATTTCACCCACTGGCAACACTCTGACTCGTCGTTTAGAGGTGGCACGAGGTGCGTCACATGTGATACAACGGCACTCGATGCTGCAAACGAGGTCGTGCGTTCAACGCACCAATGCCGGCATCGTCGATGACAAGACTGTTGAGTGTATCCATACAGAGCGAATCGAGCGGGATGAATAGACACGCATCTGAATTTGGTAGAACCCCTCGGCGCAAGCGTCCCCAAAAGAGTCGGGGACGCTCTGCGCCCGAAGACTGCTTCTGAGCCCAGACTCGTCTTCCAAATTGCCTATTGGCAGGAGAGATCTCCACCTTCGCGAGAGCGAATGGTTATCTCCCTTGGGTTAACTATAGTGTTTCCATTGCGATAAGCAGACACACACTGGAACGCGATGATCACGACTAAATCGGAGGCGCTCGCCCTCATTCTGGTTCAAAGCCCGAATGGGAGGCGAGCAGGTGTACCCCGCGACGTGACGTTCGAGCTTCCTTCTCGGAGATTGGGGTCGTCTGACCAATGGTGACTCAGCCTCGCAATCAGAGATGAGGAAAATGTGTACGCTATTTGAACCCTCCCTCCTGAACGGAGACGGCGCGAGCCATGGCGGAAACCAGGTACGCAAAACGCACTCTCACCCGGATCTCTAGAATGGCGGTTCTGAGGCTTGATCTTTGGCGGATGCCCGATATCTTGATGTCCTGATTGACCAAAATTAGTCACGGACCACCTCGCGGGTTGATTTCAGGGTCTTCACCCCTTTTGTTCCCCCGGTCGCTTTGGCGGGAGAAGACCGTACTGGACGTGTAGTCGACGATGATATCTGGGATGCCTTCATGGTGCATTCGCCGTGATCTCGAACGCTTCTCAGGGGCTATTTTGTACGTGTAATGCTCGGGACGCTTCTGGAGCCGATTGGAGAACTTATGGACTTGATGTTCTCGTTTGGCGGAGAATGGACTAAGATTAGGACGATTGGGGATATCACGCCACTGGGAGAGCAGTTCAGTCAACATCGCAGGTTCCTATTACTCAACGACGAGACCTCTCCTCACGGGAATGAAAAACAGTCCCATTCAAATCCACGACAGATAGAAGGTCAGAATTCTAGTCTGGATGTTACCCGCGGGGCGTGAGTGCAACACATTTCTCGTTTGGTTCTGCTTCTTCGTCTTTCTGTCTGACTGCAGATCCAGGGCCGACGCGAAAATGGTTATTTGTGGCCTGTGCTCACCGAGCGTTCTTTGTTCTTCGCCGCGTCCGTTTGCAGTCAGTTGATATCTTCATTCGATCGAGTGTTCGCGCAGATCACTGGTCGCGGACCAGTTGGGTTGCGGCTGCGTCGTTAGGGGTGCTAGAACCGGTAAACGTTAATGAAGGCACCTAAGTAATACTCACTCCACAGTGTGGGTGTTTCTCCACTAGTAGAACGGCAGCGTCCAATGTGCCAGTGTGAAGCGGGACATGATGCCCAAATCAAGGAATTGAGATCGAAACGATGCTTTCCACAGTGGCACTGGCACATGGTGAGTCTGCACGCTACCGTTTAGTTGATTCTGATTCTCTCCGAAGGGTCCCGTCCCCATGTCCAGGAACAATCCAAAGTTGTAACTGATCCCTTGAGATCAGGGCCTCATTTCTAGAATGGTGTTATCTCTGGCGTCATATCGCAGTCGCTTCATTGGTTCATTGGCTCACATTTCGGGTGCAGTGCATCATTGAAAGCTCCTGTTTGTTCTGGTTGGGCCTTGGATTGGATGTCACAAACTACCCAGGCTTAGCTAGCGACACGTAGTGTTACGACGAAAGACATACGCGAATGTCGTGATCACTCCGCAAGACGTCAGAGAACAAGCCAGCAATTCGGCCGAGCTCCTGTCTGGCCTCATGGCCCCCCAGATATATGCCAACGTGGCAACCTGCATGACGGCGTTCCAGTCTTCTGGGCTCTTGAGGGCGTTGAGTTGCCTGCAGGCATTCGCGCTCACCGTATTCCTTTTCGAATATTCATCATGCCACCGTCTCAGCCATTAATCACGCCACTCGAGCCTCGTTCACCGGCGGTACTGGACCGCTCGGTTCCTCTGCCGTATGAGCATGGTTTGTTACATCCTAGACTCACCCCGCTTTTGACCGAGACCGGGCCATGCCGTCACTTGTAAAGACCAGTAATCAGAACGATTTGACAGGAAGCCATCTGGACGAGCGCGATCGACATGTCACGTTGAATGATGTGCGGACATATGCGTTGATTGGGAACGGAAAAGGTTAGTGGGAGAAACACGAGGCTCGTCGCTTTGTGACATACTTTCACGAGCGAAGGGCTTCTTGTTTTCCCTCGCAGGGTGGACTCGAGGCCGCGGACCCTTTGGAGGCTGCGCACCTATATTTGAACCGCGTGTCAATAGGGAAGCTGTGTTACTGAGGCTGTGCATGGTGTACCTGGTATCCCGGGGCTGTCTTGGCATTGAAGCTGGGTCGTAGACAAAGGAGAAGAGTCCGTGTAACAACTTTTGTCTGTTAACGAGTCAACGGCGGTAAGTCCCAATCGAGGGGAGGTCGCGCGGTCATTTCGCGTCGAAGGTTGGGGAAGCCTTGGCCTTGAGGCAGTGTCAATGATTGGGGTCCCGTGATCAGGAGTGAGAATTGATGGAGATCCTAAACGGACGATTCTGAGTGGAGGCCACGCAGGAACGGTCAGGGCTGAGGGCATCTCGTTGAGGCTGGAGGCAGACCGGTGGTGGGGAGGACTAGTACTAGGGCGACAGGGAAGGCGTTGGTAGGCCGTGAATAACCGGGACGCGGAACATCGGCGCGGGGGCGGTGAACCTGAGGCCTGATGGCCAATGGAGGGTTCTGGCGAGACCACCGTTACGAATTATTTTCTAAGTATGCCAAACGGAGCTGCTGTAGGGAATAATCGGGGTTTCATTTCCTTGTGTCAAAAAATTGCAACGTGCGCTCATACTTAGCCGGCATCTCTTATACCTCGTCCTCCTGTCACGGCTGCCCCAGGCCCTCGATCGCTTCAACGACCTTCTACACCGCTCGTTCCTGCTCGTTCATGCCCTCCATTGTCAACTTAAAGTTCAAGGTATGACCTCCTCTTGCACGCTCCCACCTCGCTCACACCATGCAGGGTAACAAATCCTTTGTTGCGTTCTCCAATCTAAGCGACTCCGAGTCGCTCACCAAGACATGGAAGGTGCGTCCATTCATTTGCCCCGATCGCCCCTTTTTCATATCAGACAGGTCTGCACCAAGGTGGCCAGCTACCTCGAGCAGGGCCAGCGTCTGGAGAATCTGAGCTGGCGTCTCTGGCACCTCCAGAATCTTATCGTCGACTCTGACAATGCCAAGTCCAAGCGCGAGTTCAAAAAACTCTCCAAGAACATGGGTGACAAACTTGACAAAGAAAAGGGCAGGTTGGTACCTTTGTCTCCTCGGTCCCCTGTGCCCTGACCTTCCCTGCAGGAGCATCGAGGAGCTCGAGGCTCCCGACTTCAAGCGCAATGCGTCCACCGACCTCATTCGCCAGCGTGCCGTCGAGAGGGAACGCAGCCGCGAAGCCAGTCAGAACGCCAAGCCCGGTACCATTAAACGCATGCAGTTCACTTTCTCAGTCGATCAACCCACCCCAGCTACCCCGAACGCCGCCGTCCCAAAGCCCGACCTCAAACCCTCGGCTGAGTTCAAAGAAACTTCCATTCGACGTGGCCGTCAGGCCACCCGTGCGCACGTTGCTGGCGACGAGCCCACCCATGCCGTGGCGGACGCTGCTGCTAGTTCCCGGAAGCGCAAGTGTCCTGCAGATGATCAACCTTTGTTACGCTTCCCCTCCATTTTCTCCAATGACTTTGGTCCCTCTGCTTTACTCTCCGCCCAACCTTCTCATTCCAGTGCTCTGAATTATGGAGAAGACATCACCAACACCACCTCCCGCGGCTTCAGTATCTTACGTCCCACCATCGAGCTTCCGTTAGATGAGATTCTCAGCAGTGTCGATCCCACAGACGACCATTCACCTTCCTGTCTCACAGTTCAAAATGATACCACTTTTTCTGTCGATCCAGACGTCATGATGCATGACTCCATTCCATCTCTCACTGAGTCCCAATCTTCTCGCAGCATCAGCGAGTCCAACCAAGCACCCCTCCTTCCTTCCCAGCCTCCCCAAGAACCACCACCCCAAACGATCTCCCCCGCAAAGCTTGGGCCCAGTGCAGGAACTCGGGCGAGTGCCCCAAACAACCGTCCTAATCTCACCGTAAAGACCCAGAACGCTCCCACCACCCGCTCCTCCGGCCCTAGTGCCACGGCCACTAGTCTCAACCCAGCTGCTCTTCGCGGAAATGGCAACTCTGCCCCAGGTGGTGTAAAGGCCGAATGCTCGAACTGTGGAGCTACCCATACTCCTCTTTGGCGCCGTGGCCTTAACGATGAGCTGAATTGCAATGCTTGTGGCTTGTACTGCAAGCTGGTACGTGTTACTTGTCGAGTATGTAATGAATGACTCATGGTCTCCGTAGCATAAGCGGCCCCGCCCAAAGAGTATGCGCGCCAACCATGGCGAGAGCCGCACTCAGGCCGCCCCCCGCCAGGAAGTGGTCGACGTTTCTGGTGGGTTTCCTCGGCACATGCGCCACGCCACTCAACTCAGCGGCGCAGTCGGCACAGCGCAATGCTATAATTGCCACACCACTGCAACGCCACTGTGGAGGAAAGACGACGAGGGTAAGACGGTTTGCAATGCGTGGGTTTTCCCGTTCCCCTTCCTCTGTGCGATGACTAACGTCATGGAACATCTAACAATAGATGCGGCTTGTAGTGAGCGCCACCTTCTCTCATTGGCATTCATTCCCTAAATGTTCCATTCCAGCTATAAATTGCATGGGTCAGCGCGCCCAATTTCGATGAAGTCGGACGTTATTCGCAAGCGCTCGCGTCACGACGCCAGGCGCGCCGGTCCGGACTCTTCCGATACGCCTTCTGCGAGCCCGGGTGCGAGTCGCCGGACTTCACCGACGTTGGAGCCTTCGCCAACGCTAGCGCCGGATTCGACGACGCAGCCTACGTATGAGTACAGTGAGGAGACCACGACTCAGAGTTCTTCGTCCGAACTTCTTGGAGCCCTTGGACCTGATGTGCCAAGTGCTGGGCACAAGAATCAGACCAACTACACTAACGTCTTCAATCCTTTTCCGGGTCCGTACCATCCCGACTACCTGAATCAGAATTTCCAAACGCCACCCGATGCACTTCCCTTCTCAAACGTCGAAACTTTGGAGACCGAGGTCGCTCAGAACAATGAACAACGGAAGACGAAGCGTCGTCGCATGAGCACGGACTCTGCGTCTGAGCCTCCGTCTTCTGCGGTGTCGTTCTCATCGTACACAGACTCGTATTCCGGTCATTCCTCCACCGCTTCCCAGTCTCGCAGGTCATCCATGGATTTTCCGTTCTTTTCGTCTTACAATGTCTTCCGCGGCTCGGGAAACAATGCGTTCTGGCACCCTCCTCTTGCGGCAGATCGATCTCCACAGTTGGTCCACCCTCCCATGCTGCCGACCGAAGACTCTTCCATGGACTATTTCCATCCCCCAATGCTCCCACAAGACGAAGACAACTTTTTCGCCACCTATCTTCACCCACCCATGCTACTTCCTGTGGATGACTCGAACGTGCAGCATCAGCACCAGCATCATAGCCAACCAAATTACACCTCGTCTACGCAAACTGATTTCTATGATTCTGCGATGCAAACATTCTGATGGACATGTCTACGCACGTTCCTTGTATCCGCAAGTTCTTCGTCGAGTTTTCTATCCTCTCCTACATCTTCCTTTTGCTGCACTGTACGTAGGTCGCCAAAAAAGAGTTGTCCATGGGTTTCACCTACACAAGTTATATAGCATTCCAGATTACGTAGTATCCCTTTTTTTTCGTCGCAACGCAGCCTCCCGCTTTGACCTTCCATCCCTTCCTTCCTTCTCACCTGCCATATATATTTTTGGTTGCATCGCTACCTTGAGCTGGGTGTCGTTCCCCATACGACACCGTTGTATCTGTTGTCTCACGCGAAGGGCTTCGCGATTCAAGCCCCCCAAATAATATCTATTTCACCTTGTGCTATTGCTCGTTTGCGCGTATGAGCAATATCTTTTTTCCTCATTGTTTGAAATGAATGTCGTTCCATTCGTGTAGAAATATCTCCCGCCTCAACACATTGCACCGGCGACAGCTTGTCAAATTTATTTCCAGAGACTCGATCGGCTTCAATCGGAGGTGAGCTTCCGACGCCCGGCGTTCTTTCAGCGCAGTATTGTCACTCGCAATTGTATGCGAGTGCATATTGCTACGATCAATAACATCAAACCTATCAACGCCCTTCCTCGGAAGGAGATAACTCGCCGATGTGTGTATCATACCATCATGGGTCCTAGCTGGTGCGCGGGTGCTGTACGAATGTCGCTTGACGTGGGAACCTGACGATGTCACCGCCCTGGGCCTGGGTTGTCACCGTTGCGCCGCGACCCGGGATCGCGACGGAGTGACTGGCGCGTTGGCGTCGGCAAATGCGGTGCGTGCCAGCAGACGGGAAACGTTGACTCGAGTCTTGGCCGGACCTGCCGATCAGCTCAGCCAGAGCGTGTTGGCCCGATCCGGGATCCAATTTTGGACATAGACGTTCGGTCGAACGGGCGGGTGTTATTAGACGTTACTACGGCTGACGAGGTTTGGGTGGTGGGTTTGGGGTCACTGAGGATGGAGTCGAGTTTGCAAAAGGGTTGCGTTCAGTGGTGCGCTGGCGGGTCACCTTGTACGCGAAACGGCGAGAGCGCATGCGCGAGCGAACTCGCCGATATCACAGGGGACAAGGCGCTGTGCGGTCCCAGAGGACGGGGCCTCACGCATGCACACCATATTTCGTGGGGATGCAGCTGCCTGACTGTCCTGTTCGGGGAATGGATAGAAAGATCGCCTTGGAGAGTCGGACTTGTGCGTGAATGCATCTTACCGATGAATGCAATCCAGGCCCGAGGCGTGATGTCTGGACGTGTGTCATCAGCAGTCCCGTGGTGACGCGCGCGCTCGAAGAACCCGGCTTAGGGATACCAAAAAGTGAGATGGGATGCCGGGTTTCTTTCCAGGGTAACAGGACAACATGATGTCGCCATCCTGATTCGTCCCTCCGCTTCCATGAGCAAGTTACGAGTCCCATGCGCCATCAAGGGTGATCAGCATAGAACTTTGCCAATTATACGAATAGACTTATTTAACGTGGCAGGGAAGACCTGTCCGAGCGCGCAATGGATCTGTCTTAGACTCTTTTTTGGCCCCAAAGGCCATTGCAGAAAGCTTCTTGACGACGATGTGCTCCAGGGGCTCGCGCAGAGGGAAAGGACGTCGTGCCGACTTGGAGGGTGGTAGGCGAATGGCTTACTAAGTTAGACAGTAAGCACGTTAAATGATCAGGAGAAACCGCAGGCGAGGGTGCCGTGTAATGTCTCAGCGACACATTGAAGCGGCTGGTCCTTCGTCTGACGACCAGCTGGAGGACAGGATCCAGTTCGTGGAAGCAGGAAGAAAAGTCGGCTTGGATATTGCTAGTGGTGTTGAAAGGGAACTCTTTGGACATCGCTGGAAGCATCAGATGAGTGAGGTTGCATTGATATGTATTCGATCGTATTTAGAGAATACATTAGTGTTTCTTATAGGGACGCCGTGGCGGGAAACTTGAAGGAGATTCGATTCTTCCCACAGTACTAATCGAGCCGTCTTTATGTATGGCCGACGGATAGTTACTATCATAGAACCCCAAATGCACAATTTCAGGTATTTCTTGAATAGCAACACAACTACACAATTCTATTTCTTCGTACCTACCTGAGTATCTAGCTTAGACCCTCAGCTATCAGCTCGTATCAGCAAAGAAAAAAAAGATGATGTTTTGGTCCTGCTAGAATGGCATGAATACGGCGAGGTCGAAATCCATACGATATGCACAATTTTGTCACGGGTTGTCACGCGCGGCATAGCAGCTGCATTAGGAGCCCGACATGCTCCGACACTCAATGTTTGCGCACGAGAGCAAAAAGCGAGAAAACAATGTTCTACGGTTGATGAGGGAGGTAGTTTACATGGTAATTAAAATATGGATTACTATGACCAACAGAAGGGTTCCATTCATGAATGAAGTTGAATGTCCCTGCCCGGGAAGTGTGAGCGCCAACAAATGAGCTTCCTGAAACTGTGCATGGTTCCGTGGATGCACTCGGATAACTGGAGTCATGATCCCATGTGGACGTGTGCTGAACAGAGCTGAAGTCGTGGCTTGTACTGCCCATGTGTAGAGGGGAGGCTGGGATGACTGAAGGTGTGGGATGATAGAACAGAATATCGGAATTGAATGACTGACTGGTGAGTGTACTACCTATGCCCTGCATAGATGAACTGGCGGTGGCAGCACTAGTCACAGCATGAGAAGTGTGTGCACGAATGCTGTACAAACCGCTGAACTGGGGATGCTCTTGGAGGGTTGCATTGTCATCGAGGTGCTGTTTGATGCAGCCAACCAACTCATTCTTCATCACCTTGAGGTCCGCTTCCGAGAAACTGAGGGCCATGGCAATGTTTTCCAGCTCAGTCTTGTTCTTGGTGCCAAGGCTCCCTTTGTAAACCTCTGTACCATCCATCACTTCCTGTTGTGCCTGTACTGCCATGGTTTTCTCCTGTTTTCATTTTCTTGCCTCCTTGACCTTTTTCTTCTTCTCAGCTCACATCGCCTCATCCTCAGCAATCTTCTTCCGCACGTCAGCACTGGTCATCATGCCATGGACCCGAACACCTTGACTTTTTCGTTTTGACTTCTTCTCCTTCACGTTCATCTGGAGCTTGACCTGGTTGTACTCCCACCACAGCACAACTGCATGACCGACAGCAGTGTCTCATTGCCATTCCATTTCCTCAGCCTTCGCATGCAGCTCATCTTGTTCTGTGTGCAGCTCATCCCTCTCTGCACGTAACTGTGCAATTTCATCCTCATATTCCTGTTGCCAGGCCTGACTGACACTCGAGTGTGAAGAGCTGGCAGTACTGAGGGGCATAGCAGCTCAAGAGATGGACACAGAGAAAGATGCAGAGAGTGTGTGAGAATGGGAGCATTGAGTGGACATTGATCGTGTGCAGTGGCGCATTGACAGAAAACTTGAGCCTGGAGTATTCGGTGCAGGTGTTGTGTCATGGGCCAATGGGATAATAGCAGTGGGGATGTTGATGGGAGGCTCTGCACTGGCCTTGACCTGAGCAATATTGGGGCTGAATTCAAGCTCAAGATCCATGTCAGACTGGCAGGCACCAGCAGATGACTCAGAATCAGAGTCTTCTTCTGATTATGATTCTTCTTCGGCAACGCATGGGTTCGATGGTCTGTTACGGCTGACCTGGGGATGGGCGGGCATAGAACCGTGAAGACTGCGGTCTTAACCATGGACAAGATGGTGATGGAGCTTGACGATTGCAAGGCATCTACAAGGGGGCCTACCTACTAGCAAGGGTTGGCGACAAGGGTTGCTACCGAGCTAACGGCGGCCAAGGGACTTCCAAGTGAATGGTGGACAAGAGAGTCTGCCTATGGTCAAGGACAGATGACAAGGACTACCGAGTGAATGGTGGTAACTCCCGTGTAAGCGGTCGTGACAAGGGGACCTCGGAGCGAGGTGATCAATGGAGACTTCCTGATAAAG
>JBBPTO010000680.1:0-24442 GCA_038094155.1 Pulveroboletus cf. aberrans
ATCCAGGAAGTGCTTAGATGACCTACGTGTCGTAAATCGAGGGGGGATTCATAATCAGAGCAAGACAACGCATCCCAAGACTTGTGCATACAACGACACGAGAGGCGAAAAAAAAGGGAGAGTATAGGTGCAATCGTCAACGTGACAGGAGACACACGTACACGGAAGGGGATAAAACGAGACGAGTGAATACAACTTACGATCGGACAACGGACGCGGCATGACAGAATTTGGACCCCGCAATCAGTACCAACGCGGTAGCCTTCCCGGACTCTGCATGTTCGGACTGTCGTACAATAACGTCGATCAAAGAAACCCGCCGGACTCCCCTGCGCCGCTTTGGCGCCCATCCGCGCAAACTCTTCGTCCAACAACGCCCTCGCAACGTGCGGATCGAATATCCGCGCTCTAGGCGCCGACTCGGGGTGGGGAAGAGCTTCTTGGGCGTGACGGGCGGGGGGCGCTGTCCCTGTCTCTGCCGCGGTGGTATAGGCGTTTGCGCGAAGGGGTTCAGACTTCCTCGGTGTCGAACACGGCTGGTTTTTTTGCCGTCGTCTGGGTTGAATGTGGGATGTGGGGATGGGTCGATGTTCGTCTTGAAGTGTGCAAGGCTAGCTTTAGGGGTCATGTGGAGGTCTTTGTGGGAGAATGGCGTGCGTTTCAAGGAAAGCTAGACAGTACTAGTTGTTCCACGGTTACAAGGAGGCGTGCTGGAAAGCCAATGGCCGTGTTGACACGGGATCCGGAACGAGCGCGGGAAGACGGCTGGGGGGGAGAGCTCGTGGTTGGCCGACTTTCTCTTGGGTCTTGTGCACCGATCGAGGGTCGGAGAGACTAGCATGGGTAGTAGGGCAGGCATTTACCGGAGAAAAACGGGAGCTTGAACCGGACAGTCAAGAAGAGCCTTACCTTTGTTGGCGTCCTGTGCACTGCGTCTTCCTCCTTTCGCTTGCCTTTGTCGATCAGAACACTGTCGAGCGGTGCAACGCCCGGCTTGAGGGGCACGATGAAGGCGTCCACAATGTATGTCTGTAAATGATCTTCTGAGGAAAGTTGTGGACTGGAGGAGGAACTGTCGTTTGGAATTAGTTCCGGGAGGAATGAAGAAAGCACTATGGGAAAGGTCTGAGATCTGAGCCACGTCCAACTCTTGACGGCAGACGAAGGGAGTAGAAACGAAGCACCGGATGTGACTCGGGCGTAATGAAGTGACTTCTGCTGGCCGTTGGGCGCACTGTTCGTAATATTAACTAACGGATATGGTGGGAAAACACGGAAAAAGTGAGTGGGAGGGTGACGTTCTGCCGTGAAAAGGGGCAAGGATCACACCGGAGGCCCATCGGCCTGGAAGAGCGATGCTAAAATCGAAAGTACACAGGGAAGGATTTAGCCTGGGCATCGGACTACGAAAGATTCAGGGCGGGCCGGTAAGGTTGGCTATATTGGCTCGTACCGTACCTATGGAATGCGGGAACGGTCGGGCTTATGACATTTCGCAAATTGCCGATACAAATTGGGAAATGATTAGATTACGGACACTGATCCCTTCGAGAATCTTGCATACGACGAATGTAAGTCGGAATTACTGCAATTGTATTTCGGTCGACTCGTGACATTGTCAATGGAAAACAGACATTGTTACATGTATTTCGAACCCTCATATATGTTCACAATTGTGTCTAACAGTGGGTAGTGGAATCATAGATTCATATCAACCTCCTCTTCCTTGCCGGTTGAACCCAACTCGAAGCCTCCCTCACTGGATGAATCTGCTTCGTCTGAGGTAAAGCTCTCAACCCAGGTGATCAAAGGACAATTCATTGTAGTTGAAGGAATGCCAACTTTCCAATATCAGTGCAGTTCTGCAGACCTGTGAGTAAAAGCACTGAAGAACTTGAAGGAGATGTCAGAATAAGTGTGCTATGGAGGGGCAGAGAGGCCCAGACTACAGACATAAGTGACAAAAGTGGTAGAGTGTAGCTAGAAAACTCACCTCAGTTGTTGCACACTGATGGCAGAACAACTGAGGGAGTAAGATGAGAAAAATGGACTAAAGTAGTGATGGAGACTGAGCATATGAACTCTGATGTAACTCTGACATGATTTTCAAAATAGGAAATATCAAGTCTGAAAGGAGAAGAGGACCTTACTGAGTGAAAAGGCCAACTCTGAGATGCTCTAGAGTGGAGATGGTGGCATTGGTGTGCATCAACCTCAGAGTTGTGGGGATGAGCCTTGAAAAAGGTTGAAGGTTGGAGGAGGTATATTTTGATGGGAGATACCAGCTTACTGCCAGTTGTAAGTGATTGTGCTCATCATGGTAAATGTCACAGGCCAATTCCAACATAGAAGGAGATTCAGCCCTGGCAGCAACCCAGGAATGATCTCAGCTGGGGGCATGAGAAGCAAAAAGGTAGAATGGGAAGACAATCTCATACCAGTCCATGTATGAATGTGAAAAGAAGCATTGGTGTCAGATATGTCCAGTTGCAACTCCAGAATACTGGTGTGGATGAAGGTCAGAACAGACAATAGAAAGAGAATGAACATTGATGTTGTATCAAGGAATGCAATGAACTCCTGAAGCTGGTCTGCATTCTGAGAGACCATGCTAAAGTCTACTTGAAAAACACCTGCACTTTCATCAGGATGAATGCCAACACAGAACACTTTCATTTGCTGCAAAGTAGATATCATTTCTGTTGATTCTCTCTAGTTAGCATCACTAGTAAGCTAGTACAACTGATCAGAGACCTGCAGGACAGCAGACAGAACTGCTTGCTTGGGCTTGTCTGAACCTTCCCAAATTCCATTCTTAACAAGCACATTGTGGTAGCCTTCTGTTCTCCAGTGAACTCAGTCAATAAACAGAAAGTCACTAAGATAAAGTCCTGTTTGGATTTAGATTATTTCACAGTGCTGAGTATTCAACATTGGCCAACATGGGGGTGATGAGAGAACAATGGATGCTGATAAATTGCTCATGCACAAATAGAAATTTACTCCAATTGACAAATCACATGAAAATGAACATTGAAAAAGTCACACAGACAAGAATTTCAACCTTGCAGAAGACGTTGCCAAGCAAGGAAATGATGTGAAATCAATCAACCATCCTGCAACATCCACTGTGCCTGCACAAAATCATTCACTATTCTCTACTGTCAGCACTTGTGGCCCTTCTCTCAAACAAGGTAGGTGGCTATTTTCTCTGGCCACTTGACAAAATAAGTGTGCTATGGAGGGGTAGAGATACCCAGACTCAGTGTTGCACAGTAGTGGCAAAACAACTGAGGGAGGAATGATGAAAGCAGACTGACTGAATAGTGATGGAGATCAGAGCACATGAACTTTGATGTAACTCTGATGTAATGTCTGGAATAGGATATATGAGGTCCAAAGTGAGAAAAGGACCTTACTGAGTGAAACAGTCAACTCCAAGATGCTTCAGAGTGGAGTTGAGGGACTTGGTGCCCATCAACCTCAGAGTTGTGGAGATGGACCTCAGAGGAAGTCAGAGGTTGGAGGAGGTATATTTTGACACCACCTACCCTGCTTGCACATTACATACAACCACAGTGGTGATGACATTGTGACTGATCAAGACCATGGTGTGACAATAATGCTGGAATGACAGAAATGGCCAGAATAACTACTAGCATGATTGCCATGATGGTGACATGATGGCCAGAATGACCACCAGCACAACATGTATGTCAGCACAGCAGCAATCATTAGATGGAATGGGTGCTGCAGCCATGGTGATGATGATGATGGTGCCCTAAGGTGACATGGACTCTATGTGCCTCACACCTTATTCAAACCATGCCCCATGACAAGGATGGTAAGGACAGACAGTGGGTGCAGCCATGATGCCCACACCATGACATGTCAGTGACTGCAAGGATGGCTGATGTGATAATGGCATGGTAACATGTTTCAAATATGCACATATGCACCTCACTGTTACTAATGATGGGACAAAACAGTGACTTGAACATTCAAAATATAAACCTCAGTGATGAAAAGGATGATTACACTGTTATCAAGAAACAAATGGAAAGACATGTGAAGGAGGCAGAAGGGAAAGCCAGAATGAGTAATATGGAGGCAATGAAGAAAATCTTCATGGGCTGCTGGTTGTTCAAGCAGGTTGTTCAGGGTTTTAAGGCAGTCTTGATGGTCTAAGTTGCATCACATCTATCATGGATAGTGAAGCTCACCTATCAGAGTTAGGGTTTCACTCACACTGCATTCACTACAGATACTCATGTATTATCCCATTGGGTTTTTGAAGACATTATTGTGATACAAAGATCAGCCACCTTGGAGAGGATTTCTGCAATATGGGTTGCAAATGAAAAGAGGCCAGTTGAAGTTGAGGTCCCAGACAGTCCACTAATGGATGTTGATGAGAATGAAACAGTCTTGAAAAAGTGCAAGAAGGAAAAGGGCTCCATAGCTGTGAAGAGTAGAAAGTCCATGTGGCATGGCATGCAGTATGATTTCTTGTCTTTTCATCAGCATTGCTCATCTTTGAAAGGATTGTGAACTAGTTGATGCATAGCTTTCAATAGCATATGGTGTTGCATCCCTGTTTTTCAAGTTTCACATTCATGTATTGTACACATGTGAGTGTTTGACAAGGGATATATGTAGTGGAATAAATTCGCATAGCATTGATTGGCATGAGGTGTGTGTTGTATGAAGTTGAAAAATGATATCAGAAGAATTGAGACCATAATACTCCAGAGTTTGCTGAAGTTCATTCTTCAAAATCTGAAGGTAAAGGTTCCTATTCATCCTACTATCAATCTTGATTGCAAGTCCCACCCCCTCCCCAGTTATACAGCCCCACATTATCAAGAGACCACCCCCAAACTTGAGAGTTCCTTGCACCAGCCTATCACTAAGCACCTCACCAGCCTTTTGCCATGCCCATTTGTACCCATCTGACCCTAGGTGATTTATTTTGATCTCATCTGGCCATATCACCTTCTTCCAGTCCTCCAGAGTCCAATCCCTGTGAGCTTAAGCAAAGTCTAAACGAGCCTTGTGATGTCTAGCAGAGAGAATGGGACATTTGGACTTGACCACAGCATTTATACCAGATTTCTTCAAGTGAAGATGGACTGTACTAGCAGAGAGGGGTTGATTGATGATGTTGGTGAGGGCTTTGGTCACTTGAACAGCATTTTTAGCTTTGTCAGAGGTAATAAGATGTTGAGCATGGCAAATGTTGGTAGGGGAAAGCTTGCAAGAGTGGCCTTCCACAGATTTGGAAAGGGTAGAATGACTCTTGGAGTGAAGCCTGGATATAATAGAAGAGCTAACACCAGTCTGCTTAGCAATGGCTTCACCAGATTAGCCAGCATCAAGCAGAGAAAGGATAGAATTTTATTGGATAAGAGAAAAGGATCTAACCATGATGGTGGTTGAAGACTAAGGGGTGTGTGAACTTTTTTAAACTCTCACATACTATTGGCATGTATGTATTTGTTTGTACAAGCAAATAAAGCCAATTATTCTACTATATAACCATGATCCTGATCACCAATGCAAAAGTGCAAAAACCCATTCAATGACATCACTGTTTGAAAATGACCACATCTCTGCACCATGTGAATTTCATCACATGACTCAGGGACCAATTTGATATCCAAGAGTATGTACTATTTATAACCCCACCAAAGCTAAGCAAAATTACTGTAAGTACAACAAAGTGTTGGCAGGTACTCTGACCTTTAACATGGCTGCTAATAAGGTTCTCAGCATGAAAGCCTTTAAGACAGCATAGGGAGCTCATCTTACACTCAATTTGCTTTGGGATTCTGGTATTAAATCAGAAACAAACCATTATATTGTCATCAAACAAATTCATATTGGTCATGGCAAAGCTCATGTTGTACATTCAAGCTTCAGCAAGGAGTCAAGTTGCCTCTACTGTGAAGCAAATGTGCTTTATTGGGTGAAGGCACTTCTCAAATTGACCTATGACATCATTGATCATGCCATGAATGCAGCTACTGCACCACCACCCTTTGAGATTCCTTGCCTTCATTTTGTAGATGCTGGGTTGCTTCTTGCCTATGGAGAGACCATGAATTCCCCAGCTAGAAAAGCTCATGTCATCAATGCATGTTGGCTTGCAGAGTATATTTCTACTGAGAGTGCTGATGATTTTGTCAAGTATATTCACAATAGAAGCATGGTGATTTGAAAGACAGGTGATCCTGCAGTTGACTGGATCATGGAGTTTCTCTCATTCACACAGCACATGCAATATGTTATTTTACATGTGAAGAGTCACAAGCAAGCATTTGTCTCAGACTATCAAGGTATGTTTTTCATTATTGAAGGGTAATCTAACTAATTTTTTTTTGGCTCAGGCTACAGTCCATTGTTAACAGACCCTCAAATTCTGACTTATTCATAGGTTTTGTTATTTCAGCTTGGTTATTTGCACACTCATTGTTCAATAGTATTATGATTTGCCCCATTATTTTCTCCTCTCATCACATGACCTGATTACATATGCAGGAATACTAATTCCCATTTGGACATTTATTTTCTTTCAATGCTAACTCATATACCTTTCCATCATCTTTTACTGTGTTCCACATGTCTTACTTGATTTGTCAGTGACTACTTCCATATCTGTATCTACTATGTCTATCATTAAAATTTCTCTTATGTATATATTCCCTTGTTTCACTTAGCAGAGTTCCAAGCTAGACTTAGTTCATAACTTTCATCTGGTTGCTTTGGCAATACATCTTGGATCTAGCCCACTCCTTGTCCTTTTATCCCTTGACTCTCTGAGACATTGTTGCACTCCTGATGCAACACTATATGACATCAAACCTTGACACTCGGACATGATAGTTGTTCTCACTGAATGTTAGAACATATGTTCATGAAGCTAACCAGGCACATAGTTAAATGGTCTGCTGGCTCACACAAACCTTGTTATGGTTGACCTGAATGAGGGCAGGCATAGAACCATTGGGTCTTCGGTCTTAACTGTGGGCAAGGAGGCGATGGAGCTTGATGATTGCAAGGCGTCTACAAGGAGCCTACCTACTAGTGAGGTTTGGTGACAAAGAATGCTACCGAACTAATGGTGGCCAAGGTACTTCGAAGTTAACGGTGGACAAGGAGTCTGCCTACGATTGAGGACAGACGATGAGGACTTCCAAGTTAATGGTGGTGACAAGGAGACCTTGAGGTGAGGTTGACAATGGAGACTTTCCACTTAAGGGTTGTTCAGAGCGATGAAGAGCAAGAAGGTATTAAGGCTACCCTTGGGCCTGTATCATGGAGTGGGAACACTGATGTATTCCAGCAGTGATGAGGTAGAAAATGGTAAGAAATGGTAAGGAACAGTAAGGAATGGTAAGACTAGACTGAGGAGCATATGTGCAATGACGTGGGTTTATATACATAAAGGAGTCCAGGGCAGGCATAGAATGTGAAGGAATATGAAGGAAGGAATCACTGATGAAGCAAGTGAAGTGGGATCACATGAAGTGTGGTAGGAGTGGACAGTGAGTCATGGTATCATAGTCAGCAATGAAAAGAAATAAACGTCCAAGTTGGGACTTATACCCATGTGTATGTAAGTGGTAAGTCAAGGAAAAAGTGTAGTCTGGAGTAAATCATAACAAACCTCAGAGGGTTAACCTTTGAATATAGCTACTGGTGGATAGCATAGCCACTCCACCAGACTTGAAGAGATAGTGCTGTCCCTAGCCAGATCAGCTGTATTCCTATACAGTAACCACAGACCTTAGGAAAGGTAAACACAGTGTCCACAACTAAGTCAAGTTGGTTGAGATTCTCTACAGCATGTGCCAACAAACATCAATAGGGACAGAACCTTCCTCTTCATGACCAGTGTGACTGAACAAAACACTGTACAGCATATGCCAGCCCAAGCTTAGTAGATGGTAAAGAGGAGTAAGGGTAACAGACAAGGGTAATGTGACTGGAAATGCCACAAGAACTTATCTAAAGTTCTTGGGCTGTCTATTGGTGGGTTTATATAGTACAGGTCATGTGTGGTTGTATTTATATCTTGTTATCCAAGTATGATAACCATAGAAGATTATAGAATGTCATAAAAGATTCAAGAACTTTTGATCTGTCAGCTTGCTCTAGGGCTGGCCAATAAAAGCACAGTATTTTCAGTCAGCCACTCTAGGGCTGGCCAATAGAAGCACAATATTTGAAATGTACTCAGTCAGCCACTTTAGAGCCAGCCAATAGAAGCAGCTAAGTCATCAATAGAAGCCCCTGAATTTATTGTAAGAAGTCATGATGAGTTATGACAGAAGAACATGGTCATGGAATGTTATAGAATCATAATGAGTTGGACTTCATAGAAGGTCTCAGAACCTTCTGAAATGGCATGCGACTATCCATGGCATGTGACTGGTTATGTGCCAGTCCATGTGATTGACCATGTAACTGACCATGTGACCTCCATTTGAGTGTGAGAAAGTGGTAGAAAAATAGAGAAAAATAAAGAGAAAAGGACATATCATGTTGTAAGGCATGTCATTTCATAACACTACTCTCCACTTAGAAATTAACTTCCAGGTGATTGAATAGAGGAGTGAAAAAAATCATATGGGCAGAAGCTCAGCCAGGGCACCAGTGTTCACCTGGTAGGCTTTATCATCATAAAATTCAAGCCATCCACAATCTTCAGAGGTGGCCTCTGCCTGACTTTATAGGCAGGAAAGGCAGAGTTACACCTGTCTGCCTGGGTCTCTATGCAGATCTGGGTCTTATCCAGAGTGGGTCCAGTTTGAGCCCATTCATTGGCCTCAGAGGGTTTCTCCATTGTAGCACTGTAATTCTAGCAACATGAGAGGTCTGTGCAAGCATTAGCCATTTAGCCCAACCAGCATGCAGTCTTCATTGCAAGGGATGATGAACTGTTAAAGGTCTCAGTGACCTTCTTTCCATCGACTCAACCATTGTGTGGTTGAAAAGTGATGATTAGCTGGAGTTAGATATGTAGCATATTGCACATGTTACCCTTATCTTCTTGAGTACAAGCTGGAAGCCTTTCTCCATGGTAGCTGAGTTTAAAAGTTCATGGATTTGTTGAACTAGACTTTTGCAACAGCTCTGCACCACTGCCACAGCCATCTTGATCAGATAAAGAAGTTCCATTGTGACTGTATTAGAGGAAGGGTAATGTCAGCCATAGTGTTCTGTCATGGCTTTGTCTGAAATCAAGTTTGTAGCCTTCCTTCTGAGAAGCATTTATTAGTTTTTTTCATATGCTTCTCTGGCATTAGAGAACAGTGTTTTTGTTCTGTCCATGCATTTGCCCCCTTTCAGTGTTGACCTATCTGAGCATAGAGTTATGGTAGAGGAAGCATAGGTTTCTGCCAGGAGGTGCCTTTGTCTGACACTCAGATCTTTCCATTGATCTTGATAAGGCTGCATTCATCAGCCTGTGCCTTTGAAGAGAGAGCCTTCTTCACAAAGTTACCCTGTTTCTTAAAGACCCTGTTCTTCAGCAGTCTGGACTCTATTCCTGGGCTTGACCCATATGACTCTTATTTCAGAGATCATAGCAAATCCCACATTCTTCTTCAATCCCTGTTTTATCATTCTTCCTTCTTGAGAGGGTACAGGCCCCTTTCCAATGAAAGCATCTGGCCTCTCCAGTTCAAGTTTTGTTATTTCATGAGATCATGAAGATCTATATGTTTCAGCCAGGTATTGGGCTTCCTTTGGGCATTTTCCAGGTAGTGTCACCATTACTTCTGTATCTTGATGATGGCCAACATTCTTTATTGGCAAATGGGAGAAGTTCTCTTGTTCTGATGTAATTGAGTGTGACAAGAGCATTACCAGATGCAAGTCCCCATATTTTCATCATTAGAGGTGCAGACCCTGATGTTTATACTTCAGTGGTGTTTCAATATGCAGGGCCTCAGGGTGGGAGCAATGGCAGCAACCTGCCTCAGCACATTTGAATATATCCTGTTCTTCAGCAGTGTTTGTAGCCAGTGGTTTGACAGTCAAGAAAAAAGCCTTTTAATTACTTGGCAGTAGAAGTCAGCCACCTTCCCCCAGAGTTTCTTCTTCTTGTCATTGGTGAAGTAGGCTGAACAGTAATTCTTTGGCACTGGTCTATCACCATAGAGATTTCATCTTCTAAGACCATTATGCCAAACATCTTGGCTTTCTTGACTGTAAGAGCAAAGCACCTTTCTGAGTCCTTAAGCAGGTTACATTCTGATTGCCTTTGTAGCATTTCCTTCTATGACTCTGTCATGGTCTCTCTGATCTTCTTTTCTTTTACAAAATCACAGAGACATCCTTGTAGATGAAGTAGACATTCTGTTTGTCATAGAGGATGTCATTTCTTGAAAATGGGCTAAGAGATTGCAAGAATTAAAGAACATCACCATGAGTTCAAAGTTCTTCTTGGTGGCAGATAGAGGCAACTTTTCATTTGCTGCCCTCCTTGATTCAGCCTTCAAGCTTTTGTGATCAAGGAGAAGAGGGTAGTTGTCCTGCATTATGCATGTCTTCCCATCTTCTTTGGGAGTGAGAAACAAGAGCAATATCTGTGGAGATTTCAGGGCTAAATGTGCCCCTCCTTCAATTGAATGCCTTTATCTTTTGCATTCTCTTGATAGTGTATTGAAGGAAGAAGCCTTTTAGATTGGGACCTATCCTGGTGTATCCTCCTTTGTAGTTTGTCTTACCTAGATGTTTCAAAGGCATTCAGAGAGATCAGTTCTTTTGACTTCAGGTTCCTTAGCCTCTGACCCTTTCTTATCTTCATTCCTTGGTTCTTCAAGTATGTATGTAGCACATCATCAAGCTTTTTTTCTTGACTGTATGCACCAGACCCATTCTGTCTCAACAGTCTTCTTCAACAAGTAGATGGACAGCAAGCAAAGTTCACTGATACTTTTTCCGGTCATTTCAGAAGTTATGGGTATTCCAGGGTAAGAAGTGTTCTTGGATGGGTTCCCCAATGAAACTTCCAAATAGCATTTCTGCTTTTGTCAGTGCTGGCTCTGATTGCCAGGCCCTATCTTCCTCAGTCAATTCTTTTCAGTCTTGACTCTTTCTTCAATGTCTTCTCAGCAGTATGGGTGATGTTATCTGCTGAGTTCCATTTTTGTTCAACAATGATGAGTTAGCCCATAGAGCTCCTTTGCTGGGATTCAGTTTTGCTTTGCCCAGTCTCTGTCAATAAATCTCCCAAGGTTCCTGCTGTCAAAGAGCACCTTGATATCCATTAAGTCATTACATCTGTATTTTTCATGTCCAGGTGGGTCTTTCTTTTGTCTGGGATTTATAAAGCAAGTTATAATACTTTCTCTTAGGATGTGCTGCCCTTGGTTCATTGTCTTAGCCGTATCAGGCCTTCATTTTTCTGTAACAGAGTTCATCAATATTTCTGACCCTGACCTTGACTTATTCATTTCTTTTGAGGAGTGGCTTCAACCACCTTCCCATTCTCCATGTTGAGGAGTAGCCCCATTTTCATCAGCTCTTTCCTTGTCTTCATCTTCTCCTACAAGAGAAGTTGTTCCATAGGCCACTCCTTTTCTAGTAAGAGTTCCCATGCACCATTCAGATTCTGCCATGTGAGCCATACTCATTTCTTAAGGGTCTCATTTCTTCATGGCACATTTCCTGTTGCTTCTGAAGATATCCTTCCTTCAGCAAGACTTGTTGTATCATCATGGGTTACCCTCTTTACCTGGTGAGGGCCCCATCTTACAACCCTTTCACTAGAGGATGCTTTTCTGGATGTTTGCTTCTGAAGTAAGCCATTTCAGTATTCAGCTTCTTCAGCAAGACTTCTGAGCAGTGAGCTACCAGGCTGTTGTGAATACATTATGAGCAGCTTATTGGTAGGGTTTTTTCTATTGCACTTAGTGCTGTTTTACAACACAACTTAAGGGTTGCAGGGTGGATAAGTGCCTAGGGCAATATCTGACAGTTAGCAACTCTATCACCCACCCCTCATTGGATAGGATGGAAGTGTGATACAGTTCTGGGTCCTTGCAGGGCTCAGGCTGATAAGATGGGGCAGCCTTGAAGAGCATACTGGCAGCAATGCAGATTATCAAGTTGAGGAGAATTGCCATATAGCATATAGGGTGCCATCATTGCTCTGGTCATAACATGAGTGCCATGCTCCAGGGAACAGTGCTGCAACCTCAAACCTCAGATGGTCATGATCCCCTTAGTTGATTCAAATGCAGTCTGGGTGGGATTTGATCTGAGATTCAGCCACTGACACAAGTATGGTATAAGCCAATATAGTCAACCTTACTGATGCATGTAGGCAAACCAACTCAGTTGTTAAAAGTCTTTCCAAACTGGCTCTGAAACAAGCATACAAACCTGGGTTTGAATCTAGTTTTGATCTCAAAATCATGTGAACACTTCCTCAGGTTTGCATATCAAATACAATTTCAGATGTTTCTTGAATAGCAACACAACCACACAATTTTATTTCTTTGTATCTACCTGAGTATCTAGCTTGACCCTCAGTTATCAGCTCGTGTCAGCACAGAAACAAAAGGTGATGTTTTAATTCTGCTAGAATAGAATAAATATGGCAGGATCAAAATTCATACAATATGCACAATTTTTTCACAGGTTGTCATGCACAGCATAATAGCTGCATTTCAGCATGTGTTGAAATGTCCCTGACAGCAATGATACCCAAGTCATCATCTGCTCCCTGTGCTGAACTCTCCTTATGCATAAATGTCCTTGTTTATTGCATCAAAAAGATTATGAGTCTCAATAGCTGGATTGAGCAGCTCTGCAAGATTCATCTGGTTCACATGTTGAAGAGCACCAGTTGCCTCAAAATTATTCAGTGCACATTCAAGTGCACTCTCAGTCCATGAAATCAGGTTGTCAGAAGTTCCTGATTCAGTGGTGTTGATAAGGGATAAGATGGGAAGGGATGTGTTAAGACTGGATCTCCTCCACTCAAACTCCAGTAAGAGGTCAGAGGTCAAGGGAAACAAATGGCTGGAGATGGCTGGAGATCTGGAGGGTTGTGTCCAGAGGGGTGAAGGCTCAGTGCGTGACTCATGTGTTGTGCTCTTGCACTGTTATAGCCTTTTTGGTCAGAGACACATCAGAGAAACTGAATAGATATAGAAAAAGAGAGTCTAAGATGATATTCAGGCTGAGCTATCTACATACAGAATCAGAGTATATATATGGAGGAAATTGGAGGCTATGTAAATGGGTAACACAGAGTTGGAGAAGTCAAAACTGGAGCTGTGCTACACAGGTTCAGATGAAACAGAGGGGCAAAACTAATCTAAATACAGAATAAGGGAAGTACATAAGGAGATTTAGGATATGTCCAGAGTTTCAAAGGTTAGGAGTTGGTGAGAAGTCACCAGAGGGATTAGTGGAGTTGTTCTGGAGGTCAGAGTTAACTCAGTTGCATGAAATATGACAGTATCTCCCCCCTTAGGCCTGAACTCTTGAAGGCCATTTGGAGGTGTCTGTCAGAATCTGGCAGAAGCACAGGAGGCATGCAAAGTGAGGAGTTGAGTGTGGTGAAGCCAGAACAGAGGGCAGAGAAATGACTGTGAAGGAAGGCACAGTTGGAGCAGAGATAAGCAAAGGTCAGAGGAAAGTGAATGTCAGAGAAATGGGACTGGAGGAAAGCAGAGATCAGAGAAAAGTGGAGGTTGAAGTAAGTGGAGAGTCAGAGGACAAGGACATTGAAGAATAATGCAGGAGTTTGGAGGTGGCCTGAAATGGCTGGAATGCATTGGAGTAATGCAAGAGAACAGGTGAAGCAGAGTGGGGATCAAAGGGCAGAGTAGCAAAGAGAAAAGGAGATGGTAGGGAGCACATAATCAGCTTGCAATCTAAATAAAGGAGCATCACTTTCAGAGATCTGGAGGTCTGGAGTCGTGTCAGGGGGTGCAGCAAGTGGCTTGATCCTGAGCAAAAATTGGGCAAGTACATTCCTACCCCCCTCTTAAGGCTGACGTCCCAGAATTGACAAGGAACAGAGAGAAGGGTAATTGAATACACATCCAGAGGTCCGGAGGTCCCAGGAGGTCAGAGAAGTAAAGTAGTGGAGGCAAAGGAGCAGAGGGGCAGGGATAGTATGAAGTGCATCAAGCAACTTCAGAAGGAGGAGGTCAGAGTGGGGTGGAGTTCCATGGAGTGCATCAAGAAGCTCTAGAAAAGGCAAGAGATGTAGATCAACATCATTACAGCTCAACAGGCCATGTTTCAGGTATCTTCAGCTGGTCAGATTAGATTCTGGAGTGAGTGGGTATTGGCAGTTGTCAGTAAAGATGAAGTCAACTAGGTTGGAAAAGGGTTGAAAGGGGTCAGAGTGGGAGTGTGGAGTTATGGAGTGTGGAGTTGAGAGGGTAATCCAAGGGATCAGTCCTGAAAATGAACAGAGGGAATTCTCAACCTCTGACACACAGCAACTGAAAGCCAAGGAGAGAACAAGGGGAAGTGCAAGTGCTGCACTGGGCAAACACAAGTGAAGGGGTGGACCACAGGTTTAAAACAGAGAAAAAAAGTGATCTGGGAGCTTGATGTAACCAGAATGCCAAGGGGATGTGGAGCAGATCAGAGTCGAGGCAGAGTTCAGAAGATGGGAAGGGGTGCAAGCATCACATGAAGTAAACACAGGCCAGAGGTCAGATGTGAAGTCTGATGATCTCAAGGGGGAACTGAAAGGAGGTGATCTCTGGAGGAGGTGGCTGTGAGGCTGAAGTGAGCTTGAAGTTTGAGCTCCAGAGACCAGAGGTGACATTAGAGGGATTGGCATCCATTTTACAGATGTCAGTTGAATGTCTCACTGCTTAAACCCTATGATCAATGGTTCATTAATGGGCAAGTTGACAAAGCCATCAGTCATGTGTCTGGAGTCCAATGAGGGCATGCATAAATGCATCATAGGTGGTTTTCCTGAGATGGAAGGAAAAGCAGAGTTCAGGAGGTGAATGTTAAAGTGCAGAGTTCAGGAGTGTGAAAGACATCAGGAGGGACAAAGGAACAGAAATGCCATCAAGGCACTCAAAGGGGTACAGAGGTCATAGGTAACCATCAGGAGGGTCAGAGGTCAGGAGATGGTGTCAGAGTTGTTGGGAGATGATGTATCTCGAAACAGATGGCAGAGTGGACTGAGAGTGACAGTACCAGTCATAAGGAATGAATGGATGTGCTTGAGATGAAGGTACAGATGAATGGGGGAGTAGCACAGGCTCCTGAGTACATAGTCAGATAATCCACAAGTCAGTCTGGGGTGAACAATTCTGGAGAAAAGCGGAGCTGCTTCAGAGTTGCCTCAGGTGACAAAGGCAGTTGTTCAGATGCCTAGAGAAAGACTTTGAGACAAGTCTTGATGTGGATGTAAGTGAGTGAAATGACAGTACAAGAGATAGCCTGAATATATTGTTAAGATCAGATTTACTTGAAATTCCAGTCAGAGTTCAGAGGTCAAGAGGTAATAAATGGCTGAAGATGGCCAGAGATCCGGGGGGTCACATCTGGAGGGGTGAAGGCTCAGTGCATGAATTATGTATTATGCCCTTGCACTGTCACAGCCTTCTTGGTTGGAGATGCATCAGAGGAACCATAGAGAAATAGAAAGAGAGAGTCTAAGGTGATATTCAGGCTGAGCTATCTACATACAGAGTCAAGTATATATATGAAGGAAATCAGAGGCTATGTAAAAAGGTAACATGAAGTCAGAGAAGTCATAACCAGAGCTGTGCACTGATAGCACAGTTTGCTGGAGCTGTGCTGCATAGGATTGAAGGAAATAGAGGAGCAAGACTAATCTAAATACATAACAAGGGAATTACATAAGGAGATCTAGGATATGTCTAGAGTTTCAGAGGTTAGGAGTTGATGAGAAGTCACCAGAGAGATTAGCATAGTTGTTCTGGAGGTCAGAGTTGACTCAGTTGCATGGAATATGACAGGATGGTTGAATCACACATCCATCTGCTGAATTCATTAGCATGTCAGGTAGGATGCCAGATTTGCACCAACAGTTCTAAATTGTAGTGGTGTCCACCTCCTTCCATACTTCATCAGCAAGATGCATTGCTTTGAGCTGGTCAATGTTGTCGATCTTTGATGGAGTCACACCAGCCTCATAGCATTTGACTGCATGATGAATGAATTTGGCCTGACAATGTGCCTTGAAGCAAAGGGCAGTGCCTTGATCATTCAGTTGAATGTGTGAAGTCAAGTTTGGTGCAAAACTTTCAACATGGATGTTGGTGAGGACATTGTGAATGATATGGCCAGAAAATTTATCTTGCAAAATCAAAATCTTTCACCCTTCCTCTCTGAGTTTCACATCCCAATCTTTCAACCACTTCTGATAAATTGAAGCTGTCATCCATGCCTTCACATTGTGGCAATAATTGAAATCAAGCTGTACTCCCATTTTTCTCTTGAATGCTCAAGGTTTTCCAGTCTTCCTACATCAGTAAATTACTTTTTAGCTAGCTAGCTCTAACTAGCTCTCCATAGCAAAGATAGGGGGAACATAATATGGTATTTTCAGTATTAATATAAGTTGAAATTTTTGTCAGACAATCTTTATATATACTTGAGCTTCTGTGAAATTTTTGAATCTATATACAGATATGATATCAGGGTAATCAAAGACATTTTGATGAAAAACAGTATTTTACTGATGTGATATCCAATGGTTCTAATTTCATGAAGCTATCCATATTCATGATGAATAAGTATGTCAATCTATTCTTTTTTCCTTTTATACCAGATATCCCTTGATCATGTGTTTGATTCCACAGCTTTTTTGGGCCAGTTTTCAGAGTGTTTGCAGATTTCATGTGGATGGGAAAGTCAGACATTAGGTTATTCCTACTACTTCAGGAAAAATTTGTAACTTATTATATAACATGATCACCCAATCCCCCTGAAACATATGGGTTATCTGGTTCCAAGCTCACTATGGAAGGGAAAGAGGAAGGAGGTTATGGAGGAGGGATTATGGGGTATGGGGTATGTCTATTAATTTACTGCAAACCAAGTTGGAAGATGGAAAAGGCTATTGGTTATGAGGAAGTATGGGTTACATGGGATATGGATTACAAGAGAGTTAACTGTAGTATTCTAGCCAAGTTCATACACTTTTTTAGTGGAAATAAGTGTTCCAGACAAAGCTTTTAAAATACATTACATGAATACACTGTACAGTATTTGTCACAAACTTCAAGGAGTGCCCCCCATATCAGTAAATTTGCAAAGTTCTTTAAATGGCTTTAATTGTGCTCATCCAATCTTTTCATGTCTAGCATGACTTGTGAACTGAATAAGCATGCATAGTCAGTTAAGTGAAATAATTTTGACTGGGATGATCTTGGACATCTTATAGGCTTTTTAAATAGCTCACCAAAGTTGGTCAAGATAGTTTAGATGGTTAACCATGAATTAGCTGTGTAAGTGCTACAAAATTCAACTATAATATTGAGAAACTAGCTCAAATGCATGATGGTCAGAGAAGTGGTTCACATAAAAACCTTGGTAGAGATCTAAGAAACTGTGAAAGGAAACATGCTCAGAAACACACTCATCACCAAAAATAGGCAGAAGATGTACATTATGAATAATGCTCTCCACAAAGACAACCATGAGGTTCTTTGCACCATCTGTATGGACAGAGGGAGTGACCATCCACATTCCTGTTGCTTCATCTGGTTCATCAGATATCTGGTCAAACCACTGAACAAGAGTCCAGGAGTATACTTTAGCATTCATGTAAACAAATGAGAAAAATACCAAAACCTGGGTGACCTCCATGCCTAGCATTCCCTCAGTGGTCTCATCTGTGTTGACAAGGACACAGTTGTATCTTTCTGGTCCATCATGCCAAGATGGAGTGGCTCTGATTTGCTCTTGTCACAGGCCATTGATGCCACAGAGATCACTTGGAGTCACATAGGCCACAGAAGCAGAGTGGAAAACTTTTATTTTGATGGGGCCAAAGAGATGCACACAGGTGGTGGGAGAGGTAAAAATGACAGCATTGGACTCGAGTTGCTGATATAGAAACTGCCCAAGGAGAAAGGGAAGGTGAGGAATGCCAACCTCAATGACAAGTGCAGACATGGTTTTCATGCAACCACAAGCTTGTAAATGGCACAACCATTAGTTTCTAGCATCGCTTGAATATAGGAATTGTATCTACTTACAGTCTGAGCAAGTTTGACATCAACATGTGCAAGTTCAAGAGACTTGTCTACTACTGCAGTCAATTTGTTTTCTTCTTGGGTCACTTCATCCATGTCTGGGAAGAATCAGATTGTGGCTGCAGTAGAAAAGGCTGCTATCCATGTTCTCAGATGATGAACAAGGAAGAAAATGAAACACACCATGTGGTGATGGAATCAGCATTCAATGAGCCTCAAAGCTGGTACAAGCAGCAGCTAGCTGAAAAAGACATTGGTTGATTTGCAAAATTTAACCCAGAGCATGGTGCTTGTTGGAGTGGCACCAAGGTTTCTTGATAGCTGTGATATGCTTTTACTTGGTTATTGAAGTGGAGAGGCCATTTGGGGCACCAAGGAGCTGGATCATGAAGTCATAGTGGACAAGTGAGTGCTGGTGAGGCAGAGAGAAGTTTGCACGAACACCAACTTGCTGGAAATTTTCACAGTACTGGTGGAAGTGAGTGAGAGTGTTCCTAAGTTGTTGAAGCATCTTCTTGGTAATCACCTTTCAATGAACAATGTAACAGAACTCCAGGAATGTGCAAAATGTCCATAGAATGTCTGCAGGGACATGTCCCTTGATCACAGGTGGGTACATAGATCTAGTAATTCAAGTGTTAGAGAAGGCAAAAGGAAATTAAGCAGCTCACCTTCATTAACACCTTCAAATCATTCCCAGTCCACTGACTGAAATCACATCCATCTGGAAATCTTCTCAGTCCTGGAAAAGAAGGGGAAATGGCAATGCTATAACAAGGATCCAGTATCAATTTGATAACTGAATCATGAACAAAGTCAGAAAGCTTACTGGCAGTCAATGTTGGCTAGTTGTTTCTTTGTGCCAGACTTGCCATATATGCACTCCAAGTACTTTTTGACCCAGTCAACAAGATGGTCTTTGAAGGTTCCTTTCACCAGTTGGTAAAGGATGTCAGAAGCAATCAGTTGGCAAACATCAGCACAGGAGAAGTTCTGGGTAAACAGCTGAAACATGATGTAAACATGGACTAAAAGTAGAACTGAACATTGTGACTCACTGTGACATAGATGTCAATGCCCCAGTCTTTCCATGCCTCTGCAGTTGAGAGTTCATCAGCAATCACTTGCATTAGTTGAGAAGTTCATGGGGAAATGCAACACATCTACACATGCCAATAATGAATAAGTATCCAAGTAGATATTGTGAATCATATTGTAAGCTTACCTACTACACCAGTTATAATTCCTGAAATGAGCACCTGTTCAGGATAGTCAGCAATGTAAGGATCAATTTCAAAAATGATCTGGCAATAACAATGGTCTGGACAGCATAATAACTCAGGTGTTGTCATCCCAAGCTTGAATGAAGCAAGTGTCTGTGTCATGGAAGCATGAAAGAGTTGCTTTTTTAAACTGTCGAAAGGCCTGTTCCTCCAGGTATTTCTTGGCCACTGGACAGACTCTGAGTTGAGCAGAGGGATAGTGATAATACAATAGATTACTTACCTTTTGAAATGGCAAGAAATCACAGCAACTTGACTACACTCCTGTGTGCACATCAGACATTGTTGTGAAAGTTTCTGAGTGACAGATATACTGGCCAATAATCTTGCTGGCCAGTATTGACAGTCACAGTTGTTTTATCACTCCTCAAAATGATTGACACAAATGTTGCACTGTGAGTGTGGACATCCCTTGCAATTGCATCCTATTCAAGTAATATGTAAGTTAGCATGACAATATTCATGTCAGTGCTTATCACTTGTGACCATGCCCAGTTTCCTGCCATCAAGTTCTCATATTGTTGAGTGTTATCAGCCTGCAAAAACTCATGATAAGGAGCATAGTCAAAGTGGCCATCAAACCCAGTGTTCAATAACATGTCCTTTACAAGTTGGCAAGGACATTGAAAGAAAAACTGATATGCCAAGTTCATCCAGGGTGAAGTGGTTCCTGGTGGGTGTGAGTTGTTATACCATAGCTTGAAGCTCCTTTATAGTATGTTGCCAAGTGGCATGGAGTTGATTGTGTCATATAGCTCTTTGTAGTTCACAAATGGTGGTTGAGTCAGGGAAGAACAGCCCCAGAGCTCACAGAGCTTGTCAATATTACCTGCTGACATTTCAGCCTGCTTGAAAATGAACTCAGCTGCCTCAAAATGAAGTTGGTCTCCATATGGACCCCAATCATCAGGACTCCATTCAGGACGAGGTGGGGGAGGGTCACAGATGTCAGTCTGAATTCCATTCTCATTGTAAGTTTGACCTAGAACATAATTAGCATATGCATGGGTATGATGAATAGTTGCCTTTACATACCTGTGAGTTTTTTGTGAAAGTCTCAAAAAGTGCCATCAGGCTGCCTGGGCTGAGTAGAAGGTATTGATGCAGCAGTCAAAAATGCAGACCAGTGAGGGTAATCAGACAGTGAGGCAAATGAAAACTTGTGTGCTGAGGAATGATGGTGCTTCAGCCCAGCCTCACTTTTAAACCAGTGGTAACAATCTGGATGGAGGCAGGGGATGCAGCTGGCAGAAAATGCCTTTTGTGACTTAGAGGGTTGGGGGTGAGACATTCAAGGTGGATGGAATGAGGGGGGAACTTGCAGAGTTACTAGCAGCAGCTCCAAGTCATGTTTTGAAGGTCACAAGAGTACAGTAGGGTAATGATGAGACAACATGTTCTTAATTGTTATATGCAATGAAAGCACACCATGAGGATGCTGCAGTGCAGTGAATTGAAGTAATGTAATATCACTGTGATGCTAAGGGTCCAGTTGGAGTTGTTTAGAACCTCTGTCACACACAACAAGTTTACATGCCATAATTTTTTAATTTCATCCTAACATTCCTCACTACCACCTGCCTTTCCACCTGTCATTATTGTCCTCAACATGTCCTGCCCTGTCACTCATGCAAAGAATGCCAACCAGCATCCTGGCCATGTTATCCTAGATTGCATTCAGAAGTGCCACACTCCAGAGAAAAAGCAAGTAGATGACACACACACTGAGCAAGAGAGGTGCAAGCATCAGGCTGCTCATGAATGTGGCATCAAATGCATGGCTAACATAATTAATCAGTCAGTGCGAAATGAGAAGCAAATGCTCACTCAGACTCTAAGGCCAAGGCCATGTCTAAGGCTTATCCTGGGGCCTTTCCCACAGCCAACAGAGGCAGAGGATAGTACACAGGTCTCTGCAGGGATTTGCATGGAGATGCATGAGGTTCAATTAGTGAGCATGAAAGTGATGAAGAAGATGTCACACTTGAAGATAACTCCCTTGATGGAAGTCAACTTCCAGTGCTTCCAGGAAGCAATAGACAGAGGTTTCTGTCCACAGCAATCAAGAAGTCCACTTCCTGGAAGATCTCATCTCACAATGCCATCACAGCTGTAAGCCACTGTAACCAATGGGGATGTATCATTGGATCTGACCATGACCAAACACATCAACAATCAGTGGAGACAGAAGCAGAATGCCACTAACCAGAAAGGAAACTTGAAAGCACAGACAAAGTGAGTTTCTCTCTCCCATCAAATGCCATGATCCTGCTCACTTAAATTGTTCTTTTCTACTGGGAATTCCTTGATCTACTCAAAAAGTGCAAACAATGCAAAGGGTGACTATACTGGCATGGGTGAAATCTGAGACTGGGCTGAGAAGCTCACCTCTGCAAAACCAGTTCAGGGCCTTCTCTCTCAATGTGCATGGTCTCAACACACAAGATTCACCTCTGCTAGTACATTCTCTTGCAATACAAGGGGCCAAAGAGAAACTCCCACAATCACTCATTCAAGCACTCATCCATCTACATCTAGCACTGCCATCACCAATTCCCAAGATATTTCCAGTTCTTACCTGGATGGTTTCAATGAAGAAGATGACAATGTTGATGCCCCACTCTCCAGTCAGTTTGAGGTGCATCAAGGGGTATATTCAGTAAGATATTCTGGCTGTGCAGTGAGCTCAAATTGACAAGGCTTAATTTACAGGGAATTGCTGAAGTTGTAAGTGACTCTGAGCCAGGTAAAGAAGAGCTCACAGCTCCACCTCCATCCCAGCTGCAAAGAATGCCCAAGACCAAAGTCACTGAGGATATGTCAAATACATATCCATCTGTTTGTCTTTTGTCAGAACCTCACAGATTGTCCACATAGCCATCAACTGGTCCTCCACCTTTGAAACATGCCCAAATGTCTACATCCCAATGCTCCAGAAGTGGTGCTAACAACAAATACATCAACACTGACCTTCCACTTGGTGCCACTAATAACAATGTATGGCAATGTGTTTTCCTCTCCACACTCACTCAGGCTGCTAGTACATTTGAGGACCCCTGGAGCTTTTCTGATGACACACTTCAAGTCATGCTGCAAAAGATATGGGATGTCACATAGAAGAAATCCATCCCACACACAGTCACCATTATGGGACTGGTGTTTGCCATTGTAAGCTTGTCTCTCAATTTGATTGTTCTTGCAGCTGACTGATATAATACACTGAACAGTCCAAACAGTCACTCAACAATTGGTGCACTGGATTTGCTTCTGTGGCAGTCGCAGTCATCACCACATTCTTTGCAAGTGACCCTGAGTTCAAGAAATCAGAGAATCACATTGCATTTGCAGAAGCAATGCTAGAGAAGCACTGCTTCTTATTCAGCTCTAATAAAGGGTTCAATTCTGAGGTATATTCATGTTCTTGGCATTTGTGACACTAGTAACAATTTATTTTACACAGGAATGGTTGGGCATCTGGAGGGCACCATTTATCCTGCAGACATTTGCACACCACTTTAACTTTTCACAAGGCTATATTGATGTCTCAGACCTGCCTTTCCCACAGCATGGCCCATGCACAGAACTTGCCCTTGCATGTGCAGCAGTATGTATTCACTTCCTGCCTTTTTCATTTCAGCCAAGAATGCTGATTGGAACATCAGGTTGCACATGCTCTTACATTGGTTGTCCATGATAACATTGAGTTCATGCTGGCAGAATCTGTAGATGCCTGGTTGTCAAAATATATAACTCCTCTGAGGTCCTCCAACTTACTCTGGACCTGTTCCACTCAACTCTGAAGCTTTTGCCTACCAAGTACAACTCCTGACTCTGGAGTTATTCAGAGTTGGCTCGATACTCAGTAATGTCCTCTTTACCTTTTGGATCTCTTATTTCCTATTCCAGACATCACATCAGAGTTACATCGGAGTTCATGTGCTCTGATCTCTGTCACTATTTAATGTGTCCACTTTCATAATCACTCCCTCAGTTGTTCTGCCATCACTGTGCAACAGCTGAGATTAGTCTCTTAGCTATATCTAGCTCCCATTTTACTTATGTTTGTAGTTAGGGTATCTCTACCCCTTCATAGGTAAAATACAGTTGTTCTGCCACCATTGTGCAACAGCTGAGTTCGGGTATCTCTACCCCTTCATAGGTAAAATACAGTTGTTCTGCCACCATTGTGCAACAGCTGAGTTAGGGTATCTCTACCCCTTCATAGTGCACACATTCTGACAGGTTATGAGCCCCACTGGCACCTGAAAACTTCTTCGCTTAGCTCCGAGCATGCTTACCTAACTCTAGACAACTCTGGAGTAACTCTGACATTACTCTGACATCTTCTCTTTGGCACTCCAATGCCACACAATATCACTTAACTCCGGTTCCTGACACTATGCTGTCAGATAACACAACCACCACTCTCAATTGTTCCATTCTCATGGACACTTCAAATTTCCAAATTTGGAAACTCCGGATCACCAAGATCCTCCACTGCTAAAACCTCCTCACTGTCATCCTTGGGTCCAACCCAACTCCTACCAACTCCAGTGCTATCTCTGAAATTGCCTCTTCTGACATTGACACATGGACAGAATGCAATGATCTAGCATTCAGAATAATTGTGGATCACATATCCAATTACCTCCTGCTCCGAATGCAGGAATAAATCACATCAAAGGCAATCTACAATACCCTCCTGAAACTCCATGAGGCCTTGAGCCATCACTTCAAGCCCACTCATGCATCCTCTGGGATCTCTGGACTCTCTGACATTTCTGCTGGCCACTCCAATATCACACAGTGCATCCAGCTCACCAAATCTTCCTTTGGACAATGCTCCAGAGGAGGAGGAGGAGACATACCTGGAGCTGTCCAAAGCACTTCGCTGTGGACCTCCAACACTTTTAAGGCATCCAGTATTTCTGA
>JBBPTO010000681.1:0-24433 GCA_038094155.1 Pulveroboletus cf. aberrans
GTGTAGTCCTATGCAAGAAATAGGGGTGTGAGTGTGTATCTTGACCCAAGGGGATTGCAAAGAAAGGGAAAAGGACTATAGGAAAGGCTCACTAATTGTCCACAGAACACTGGAAAACTGAGTCTGGCTTCTCCCCATTCGGTAGGGCTAGGAAACCAACTTTGGGTGCAGGACTTGAAGGGAAATGGAAGGAAAAAGTAGGAAAAGGCTTAGGGAATCGGACTTTAGAGGCTTAGGAATGGTGATGGTAACTTGCATACAGTCTAGGAACTAATTCCTAGGTAGAAAAAGCTAATCTGGGCATACTCGAACGAAGTACAGCAAAGGAAACATAAAAAGGACAAAAACCCGACCGAACCCGGAGCATGGGAACGGTTTCCGAGGCGCGGGAACACTGGGTCTGCTGTGCAGGAACTCGGGTCCGGACATCAGGTTCAAAAACTGACCTTTGGACTTCAACTGGCTTGACTTGGATTGGGATGAATGGCAGGAGAATGGTCTCAGGTTTGGGAGAAGCGCAAGATAGGGGCTATCAGACTGTGGGAAAACTCCGGATATCACTGTAGGGAACTCCAGTTTCCTACAACACCATTCAGAATGCCTACCCCCTCCCTCTCATTTCTGATCTTGTTGACAAGTTGAAAAATGTGAAGGTCTTCACTAAGTTTGACATCTGATGGGGGTACAACAATGTTAGAATCAAGGATGGTGACCAATGGAAGGCTGCCTTCATCACGCACAAAGGCCTATTTGAACCCCTTGTCATGTTCTTTGGGCTCAAAAACTCCCCCACCACATTTCAATGATTTATGAACAATTTATTTAGAGACATGATTGCCAAAGGATGGCTCATCATCTATATGGATGACCTCCTTATCTTCTCTTCTGACTCTGAGCTCCATGAAGAGTGAATCAAACATGTCCTGAAAAGGATGCAAGAACTTGATCTGCACCTAAAACTCAAAAAGTGCACCTTCACTGCCTCTGAAGTAGAATACCTTGGAATGATCATCAAACCTGGACAGATCACCATGAACACTGTTAAGCTTGATGGGATCGCAGCATAGCCCACCCCCACAAAAGTCAAAAATGTCCAGTCCTTCCTTGGATTTGCCAACTTATACCGGCAATTCATTAACAACAACTCCTCTGTCACTCGTCCCTTAATTGATCTTACAAAGAAGAATATTTCTTGGAACTCAACCCCTGCTTGCCAAGAATCCTTCGACAAGTTAAAAGCACTTTTCCTTTCAAAACCAGTCCTCCATCTGCCCGACACTTCCATGCCCTTCGCCATCATAACTGATGTATCAAAATTCACTACCAGAGGAATCTTGCTCCAAACTGATGCCAACGGAGACTGGCACTCCTGTTTCTACCTCTCACAGTTATTCTCTCCTGCAGAAAGGAATTACAACATTCATGATCAAGAACTCCTTGCAATCATTAGGTCTGGAGACACTATCTCTCTGGCTCCCCCTTCCCTGTCCAAGCATTTATGGATCATAAAAACCTGACATACTTCCATCAACCCCAGAATCTGAATTGTTAACAAGCACAATGGCTTTTTGACCTTGCAGACTTTGACCTAAAAATGGTCCACATTCCTGATTCCCAACTGGCTGCCCCATACACACACTCTCACTGCCCAGATCTTATTGTCGATGAAGAAGACAATGCAGGGACCACCCTGCTTCCTGAATCTCTCTTTGTCAATCTCATCTATTCCTTGCTCGCAGGAAAACTCACCTTCTCCTCATTCTCAGACCCCCTCGTCCTCCAAGCTCTCCAAGCACTACAAGGACAGGTACCCCCTGCTTTCTGCTCCCACCTCTCCAATTGGTCATATACCAACAGCGTTCTCTTGTACAAAGGGCATATCTATGTTCCTCCCACAGACAACCTCCACCATGAGGTACTCACTCATTGCCATGATCATGAGACTGCTGGTCATCCTGGATATTTAAAAACCCATTAGCTTGTTTTCACTGAGTTTTGTGGCCCAGACTAGCCCAATATGGAAGTACATTGAAGGCTGCACTGTTTGCCAACAGAACAAGGCAAATACCCACCACACTGCTCCTCTGCTAACGCCAATTAAATCCTCATGTACATGTCCATTCCAGCAGATCTTGTGTGATCTCAAGATGGATCTCCCCTCATCTTCCACCTTTGATTCCCTGTTGGTCATGATCAACCACAGGCTTACTAAGGGGGTAATTCTCTGCCCCACTAAGAAAACTATCACCACCAAAGGTGTTGCAACCCTCTTTTTTCACAAAGTCTTCCTTCATTTTGACCTCTATGACAAAATCATCTTGGTGTAAAGTAGCGACAGGACTTGGAATGAAGTCCTGAGCAAATATGTAGGGTGTGAGTGTAGATCTCGACCCAGGAGATTGCAAAGAGAAGGAAAGAGGACTGTAAGGATGGCTCACTGATTGTCCACAGGACACTGGAAAACTGAGTCTGGAATCTCCCTGTTACGGCTGACCTGGGGATGGGTGGGCATAGAACCATAAGGACTGCGGTCTTAAACATGGACGAGGTGGCAACGGAGCTTGACGATTGCAAGACGTCTACAAGGAGCCTACCTACTAGCGAGGTTTGGCGACAAGGGTTGCTACCGAGCTAACGGTGGCCAAGGACTTCCAAGTTAATGGTGGACAAGGGAGTCAGCCTATGATTGAGGACAGACGACAAGGACTACCAAGTTAATGGTGGTAACTCCCGCATAAGCGGTCATGACGAGGGAACCTCGGTGGCGAGGTCAATGATGGAGACTTCCCAATTAAGGGTTGTCGACAAGAGTGAGAAGGTATTTAGGCTACCCTTAGGCCTGTATCGCAGAGTGGGAACAACGATATATTCTAATGGTGGCAAAGAGGACAAGGCAGAAAACGGTGAAGTAAACGGTAAGACTAGACTGAGGAGCATAGGTGCAACAAGGCGGGTTTATATACATAAGGGACTTCAGGGCAAGCATAGAATGTGAAGGAATATTATGGAAGGAATCGCTGACTGAGTAAGTGAGATAAGATCACGTGAAGTGCAATTGAAATGGGCAGTGAGTCAGGGTATCATAGTCAGCGATGAAAAGAAAAGAACGTCCAAGTTGGGACTTATACCCATGCGTATGTAAGCGATAAGCCAAGGAAAAGCATGGTCTGGAGTAAATCGTAACACCCCCCATTCGGTAGGGCTAGGAAACCAACTTGGTGTTGCAGGACTAGGACAAGAATGGGGGAAACTGGAGGGGAAGACTTCTGGCTTAGAATAGGCAGTAGATGGATTGCATAGTGATGGTAGGGGAGTTACATTCTAATTTGGGCATACTTGAACGATATATAGTAAGGAAAAACACAAAAGAAGACTACTCAACTCTTAAGGAATGGATCTGGTGTGTGAGAAAGTGATCCGGTGTGTGTGAATCCGGTATTCAGTGGACCACAGGTCCAGTACATTGAATTGAAAGGAAATGGTAGACAACTGGTAGACAGATCAAAAACTAACCTTCAGACAACACCAGATCAACTCAGATCAGGATTGGCAGTGGCACAGAGCGGTCTCGGATTGAAGTCACTGTTTTACCTCATGATAGACTATGAACCCTGTGCCCTACCTGTTGTCCTCCCAGATTTCTCACTTCCTGCCATTGACCTTCATCTGAAATTCCTGTCTGCAATGAGGGATGGAGCCCTCACAGCCCATGAACTTGCATGCCAAGTCATGGCATTGTGAAACAAACACTGTTTCATCCCATCCTCCAAAGGAGATAAGGTTTGGCTAGAAGCCAAGAACCTCCGATGTTCTGTTGTGAATCTGAAGTTCACACCTAAAAGGAAAGGATCCTTCACAATTATGAAGGTACTATCTCTGATTACATATCAGCTCTGTCTTCCACTGGCATGGAAGATACACCCTGTGTTTCACACCTCCCTTCTTTCCCCTTATAGAGAAAATACCGTCCACAGCAAGAACTTCCCAAGACCTTCATCAGAACTTGTAGAGGGTGAGGAACAGTATGAAATAGAGAAAATATTAAAATATCACAGTTCACCATCTTCAAACACATTCCTGATCCATTGGAAGGGATACTCAGATGAAGAAGATTCCTGGATTCCAGAATGGAATCTGAAACATTCACAGACCACCCTAGATAGATATGAAAAACTCCACCCCTCTGCTTTTCCTTCTCATGCACCCTCAGAAAAAACTGTCACTCGAAACAAAAACTGTCTTCAGAAATAAAGTCATGTCCTTGTCTTCCTCCACTGTTTCCTCAGACACATGGTCAACCAGTAGTGTGCACAGAGTGTACAAACATGGGAATGCAGCCAGTTTGACCCTGAGTAAAAACCATCCATTCCTTGGCATTGCACTCCACCTTAGAACAGGACACCCATGAGGTGCAATGACTTGATCATGGGCTGGTAACCCAGACTTCATATCATTTGCACTTTGGTTAGTCTCTCCTGCCAGGGTTTCACTCCCTGGAATGGTTACCTGGATGCAGTGTAGTGAACAGTAGTTCCCTATCCTCATATCCGGTATAACTGGCATATCCTGTATGATCCAGTCCTCTTATCCAATCCAATCCATTCTCATCCATCACCCATTGGTAACTCAAACCTTCATTTTACTACACTGGACACTTTTGTTTGTACATTTGGTTGATCTGGTTCCATAGATCTGATCACCAGATACATTGATTCAATGATCCAGTTTTCAATCCAGTCATGCTCTTTACATGTATTTAGAGTCTTGGGTGTGCCCAGACTATAAAAGTGGTGTTTCACATGGAGCACAATATCGTCTTTTGATCATCTATCTATCTGCAGTCTATCTTCCATCCATCTTGAGTTCAGTTCTTCATCATCTTCAGTGATCCAGCTGTGTCTGTGATCATCTCTTCATCCTTTTCTCCTCATCTGTGAAGAATCAAGTCCTGTGCTCATCAGCCATGTCTGACGCATAGGAGCTCTTCCTGATCATCATCCATTTCACCTCCTGTAAGTTCTGTGGTTCTCTTCCATGGAGCTCTACTCTATGAATTCCCCCTGGGATGAACCTATTGTCCCTTCATTTTCTTTCTTTGTATTTCTGACCTGCTAGTTTCCTATCCAGAGACCTATAGCAGCCTAGGTCATTCAACATCTCTTCATCTGGAGCCCACCACAAGGGGGCATTCTAGATGAGCCCCCATGGAACCCTTATATGCATCCCAGATCCTTCACTCCAGAAAACGTTTTGTCTATCTCCTTTACAACTGACATCTGACAGCCCGAAGTGTCCCTACTTCAATCCGGTCCACATCTGCTACACGTCAATCATTCATCTGGTGCATTTTGACAGCTCCATTGCAGGCTCATTTCATCTCTTTTCTTTTTCATTTGACATTTCTTTGACACCTCATATCTGTTTCATTCTCATCTCACTTCATATCCGACATCCTTATTTTGTCCGTGTGCCTAGTGGAGGGTCGACTCACAACGAGCTAGTGCCACTTTCATCCTCGATTTTAATTCACATCTCTTTGTCTTCATTCATCCTTCCTCCCAATTTCACATTTCGATCTGATCCACTTTCAATCCAGTCTGGTCTGTTTCAATCCGTGACCAGATTCAGTATGTTCAATCCATTTTGTTACCAGATGCCTATGCGGGGCACACTGAAGGCATATTCATTCAATGGATGTTCTGTCACCTTACTATGCTGCCTTGATGACATTGATGACATTTGCACAGAGAAGGGTCTTGGTGATCGACAAAAGATCAAATGCCCATTGTACTATGCATCTCTCGATGAAGCGGAACTCCTGGAGATACTCCCAGAGGTGACTTCTGCTACCGCAGATTGGCTTGCATTCATAGCAGCCATCATTTCATTGTACTCGGGATGCAAATTCACTAGCTGTTATTTCAAAGATGATCTGCTAACATTCATAGGTACATCTCAGTCACAACCACTCTGAGGTCTCAATGATCTCAGAGCATATCACCATCAATCCCTCAAGATCTCATCTTGTCTCATCCCACTTGACCATCTCTTAGTACAGGAGTGAGACTATCTCTTTGAGAGTAGTCTTTCATCTGACATTCATGCATCCATCCACAACTGGTTGCTAGTGGTCTGGTCTGACGTTCATCTGGATGATTTGTATCTGATGGCAGACACCCTAGCAGCCGCTACCTTCCTTCTTTCACATCATCCTTCTCATTCTGAGCCTGTGCCTACTCACTCATTACTCCTTTTGATTGAACCACCGCAGGTACCTTCCACACCAGATCACATTGATCTGGTTAGTGCTTCATTCATCTCTCTTCCACCATCCATTCCAGCCATTCTGCTGGATCTTGTTGATCTGTTCAGTGCACCTGTTGAGCTGCTCTCATCATTCATCACTACCATTACTTTGGAACCTGTTGGTCTGAAGTTCACCTCATTTGTACCATCTTTGTCATCTCTCTCATCTGCCACACCAGATCACATTGATCTGATTTTCATCCCACCCACTCTGCCCTTGTCACCATCTCCTCCGCTTTTCACTTCTGTTGCTGTTGCTCCCACTACCGATGCTATCTTGGACATCGATGCATCCATCTTCACAGAGACCTCAGCATTCAAGGTATCAATGCCTCTGTTGCACTCCGAGCCTACCATCACTCCCCCACTTGTACCATCCATCAATCTGGTGCCCGTTGCACCCATTAAAGGATCACATCTGGTCTCTATTATGTCACTGGATCCATTTGATCCACCTCTACTATCTGCCACCCCTCCCATTCATATCTCTGTTCTTCCATTACCTTGTGCCTCCATCCTCTCATTTTCAGCCCTGGACGTTGTTGATGATGTTCTGGTTCCCCCTCCTCCATACTCAGTTCACCCATCATCTTATTTTCAGTAACCCCTGTGGCTCGATGCCCAGGAGGTCATCATTCAAAGTCCTCCATGAAAGGGAAGGAACCGTAAAGCCCTTCCGTTTTCTTTTTCTTTTCCTAATCATATCCCACCACCATCTGACATCTCAATCCGCCCTCTGTACCCTCATCTGGATCCTGTCTACCAGATAGGGACCCATCCTGTTCTTTTCATAGATTCTGTTTGTAAAATCAGTCATTCAGTAGGTATAGATGCAGAAAGTATTCTTGACAAAGAAGATTCACATTTCTCTTCATTTGACCTTATACCAACATCCATAGACAATTCACTACTGTTTGTCAAGATTCCCTTACACTGCACTGATCATCTGCCTCTTCTACACTCCAAAATCATATATTAGTTGTTTCTACTCCAGTTTTTGTCCAGCAATCTCTGTTTCACCTCAATTTCCAATCCAGTGATCTTTCATATCAAACCATCTCTTTTGATACTAAAATCAGAAGTCCAACAGAAAGACAAATCATTAGAATAGATTTCTCATCTGTCTCATCTCTATGTACACTTCCTTCTTTCGATGGGCATGCTCGTCAAGCGCTTCTATTTCTATTCCAGTCCAGTTTTCTATCCGTTCTCGTGCACTCAGACCCAGGTTCTATCATTGAAGATATAGAACTGAAAGTAGATCGAAGAAGGCAAGTCAAGCGGACCCTCCCACCTCAGTTTCGATTCTTTCAACTCAGTCAATGTGTTCCTTTCTCCAGTTCTATCTTTGAAGGTGTAGAAGTGGAAGTCAATCAAACAAGAAAAGTCAAGTGAACCCTCACATCCAGTTTCATTTTGTTTCATCATTTCTTGAATGGCCTAGACTGCTAAAGATCTCCAGATAGGAAACTAGCAGGTCAGCAACACAAAGAAAGAAAATAAAGGGATGATTGGTTCGTCCCAGGGGAAATTCATAGAGTAGAGCTCCATGGAAGAGAACCACAGGACTTACAGCAGGCAAAATGGATTGATGATCAGGCAAAGCTCCTATGTTTCAGACATGGCTGATGAGCACAGGACTTGATTCTTCACAGATCAGGAGAGAAGGATGAAGAGATGATCACAGACATGGCTGGATCACTGATGATGAAGAAAAACTGAACTCAGGATAGATGAAAGATAGATGGCAGATAGATAGATTGAAAGATAATTGCGCTGCATGCAAAACAAAACTTTTATAGTCTGGGCACACCCAAGACTCTAAATACATGTAAAGAGCATGACCAGACTGAAAAACAGATCGTTGGATCAATGTATTCGATGACCAGATCAACAGGACTGGATCGACTGGATGTACAAACAAAAGTGTCTGGTGTAGTAAAATGAATGTTTAACTTATCAACAGGTGACGGACGAGGATGGATCAGATTGGATATGAGAACTGGATCATACAGGATATGCCAGATATGCTGAATAAAAGGACAGGGAACTATCATTTCCTACAATAGCAGGTTGTAAAAGACAAGACCTGGTGGGTCCAAAAGCTGAGAGGCTTAGGGTAATGGAAAACCTATGTAGCTACAAGCCAGGTGAGCTGTGGTCACCTTGTGAGACCTGAACTGGGAGTCACTTGGTGGGCCTGAGAAGACAAATGCCCAGGTCAGTCATTGGATTCATTGTTGGAGTTTGAACCATAGCCTAGTCTATACTGCATGGATAGATGTCCAAAATCAATGGGCTTCAGCAGGTTACTCAGGGCAAAGGGTGGCTAGAATGAATATGGTGCATTGTTTGGCTTAAGGTATAAACATGTCTAGGGTTAGAGATTCTGGGAGGAATGTATCACCCAGAAGCTGACAGCCCTGGAACATGCATTCCTCCTAGTACCTTAGAACCATCCTCCACTGTAGCCATCCCTGGATGGATCACTACCTCGTTCCCTGACAGTGAGCCTGTTTAGGTTATCTCTGGCACTGACATGCTTACCTGGCACCATTCTCAGTTTGGCAACAGTGTCATCATCTCCATCCCTATAATTGTCATCCCAGAAGTCGCCACCATATTCCCTCATCCAGTGACCTCAGTCGTCATCCCATCCTTCACCCATCACCTCCATTGAAACTTCCTGGCAATGCCTACCTCAGATTGAAAACTGAGTGACTAACTGACACCTGCCTTTCCTCTGCAATCTTGTCCCACCTAGATGTTGTCTCCCCATTATATACCCTATATTGGAGCTTCCTCCAGGCCCAACACCTCTTCCTTATGGCTGAGGATCTCCTCATCTCTGGCATCACCAATCAGGTTGCCTTCCACATTGGCCAGCATCTCAGAGACATTCACAACAACTTGAAAGGGCTTCTACTGATGACAATGCATCAGTTAGAAATGGGAGAGTTCCTTGTTGACATTGATTGTTAGCTTAAAGACCTAGCTGAATCTAGGCAACCCTGTACCCCATCTGTGTCTTTCAAACTGCTAACCCCCACAGAACTTGTGTCTGTTGAACATGCCAAAGCCCACTGGACTGGAAATGATGGAGCTATCCCCCTTTCTCCATTCCACCCTCATTATCATAAGGCCTGTTATTCCTGCCACTTTCTGGGTCATCAGCAAATCTTCTATCAGAACTACAAATGCCCCATCTGCCATAACTTTGCTCCCAGACACTGTGTACTCAGGTGCACTGCCCTTTCACCAGTGCCAACTGACCCCTCTCTTGTCAAGCTTGCCACCATCATCACACAGCTCAAGAGGCTCATCATCTAGACATCGTGGCATCAGCCACACTCCTGGCACTCGTCCCACTCATGCCAGATGTGGTACCTTCAGACAACCTATTCCCATCCCTCCACCTAGATGACCTACTTCTTCCCACCATTTGCCATATGATGAAGATGAGGAATACACTGCAGAAGGGATGGCCAACATGACTGGCTCCCCAGAAGGTGGGCACTACATTGCTATTTAGTCCTTCGTCGTCATCTCAGACATACTAAGGGGGTAATGTTACTATCAGCCCCTTTTTCCTTTTCCTTGCTTACATATGCATGGTGTTAGGACCGGATCTCCTCCACTCAAACTCTGGTCAGAGATCAGAGGTCAGAGGGGAGAAATGGCTGGAGAGGGCCAGAGGTCCGGAGGGGTGAAGGCTTGGCGCAGGACTTGTGTGTCATGCCCATGCACTGTTACAGCCTTCTTGGTTGGAGATGCATTAGAGGAACTGGAGAAGGTTGAGAGGAGTGGTCTAAGATGATATTCAGGCTGAGGCTATCTACATACAAAGTTAGAGTATATATACAGAGGAAGTCGGAGGCTATGTAAATAGGAAAGTCAGAGTCGGAGAAGTCATAACCAGAGCTATGCACTGGTAGTGCAGTTCACTGGAGCTGTGCTGTACAGGGTTGGAGGAATCAGAGGAGCAAGAGTAATCTAAATATGGAATAAGGGAAGTACATAAAGATATCTATGATAAGTCCGGAGTTTCAGAGATTAGGAGTTTGTGAGATGTCACCGGAGGTATAAGCAGAGTTGTTCCAGAGGTTAGAGTTGACTCGAATGTATGGGATATGACACCTGGGTATAAGTCCCAATCTGGATGTTCCTTTCTTTTCATCATTGACTATGATACCCTGACTCATCATCCAATTTCCATTGCATTCTATGTGATTCCATTTGCTTTGTCAGTAACTCCATTCCAACTTATATAAACTCATCTTCCCTGTACTTGTATCCCTAAGCTAGATCTCCCCATCATGTATCTCAATACACCAGGTCTTTGCTCCACTTTTAGTACCTCATTCTAGTTCCTCACCAGGAACTCTTTGCTCTTTGAGACTTTGTAGTGCTCTTAAGGCTATGCTGTTCTAAGGGAAACTTCTTGTTCACCTTGAGACATTAGATCATTGAGATAGAGCAAGCAGAAAGCCTTGTTCCTCTAGAACCCTTGCTCCTCACCCTCATGAATGCCTTGCCACATTCTTCTTCATCCTACTCACTCTAGACCCTCTTTAGAGGCTATGCCTACCCTCTACCAGAGGTAGTCATAACAATTGGATGTATTTGACTTTATAAGGCTCAGGCCATTCTTGGATGGCTTTCACTTTCTCTGGAGACATTGTTAGTCTGGTCAGAGATAGCTGGTAACCAAGATATTCAACAGAGTCACTATGGAACTCACATTTTTCAGATTTGGTGTAGAGACCATGTTTACAGAGTTGCCAGAGGACCTCTTGGACATGTTCTTTGTGTGAAGCATGGTCTGGAGAGAAAATGAGACTGTCATCCAGGTAGACCATTATGCAAATGTCAAGAAGGTCAGTGAAGATTGTATTGAGAAACTGCTGGAATGCCACCAGAGCATTTGTAAGACTGAATGGCATCACAAGCCACTCATAGGTAGCATGTGCAGAATGAAGTTTTCCTTTTGTCTCCTTTGGTGATGTGGACCAGGTGGTACACATGCCAGAGGTCACGTTTTATGCAAATCTTCATGCAGCTCAGAGCATCCAGGAGATTGGAGATTTGTGGAAGTGGATAGCAGTCTTTCTTCATGATTTTGTTGAGTCCTTGGAAGTCAATGCACAGGTGGAGTGAACTGTCCTTCTTGTGGTCAAAGAGGACCAGAGTGGCATGGGCAGAGGAAGAAGGGTGGATAAAGCCCATGGAAAGGTATTCATCGAGGAACACAGGAAATTGAGTTTGGAAGGAGAAAGGGAATAGGTGATGCTGATCAGAGGGTAGCCACCCTCTTCCAAGTCAATCTTATGATCATGTTAATGATGTAGAGCAAGTTTGGAAGCTTTGCTCTTGCTAAAAACATCTGCAAAATCATGATACTCTGGAGAAACACCAGAGAGGTTGGCTGGGTCAGAGGCAATGGAGGTGGAATAGATGTCACTTTCCAGAGGGTGAAGCTGCAGACTAAACTGCACAGAGCCTTCCAGATGACAAGCCAACATGAAGGCCAGAGTGCTGATAAGCACGATTGGCAGGGCCTTGCATTCTGAGAAGCATGGTATATCAAATGGGATGAGGTCAGCTTTCAGAGTGGGGTTCAGGGTCTGTGGAGATGAGCTTGGAGATTTTGGAAAGGGCTGTTCTGGTGAATGGAATGAGATACTGCTTGAGACCCAGTCAATCAATGGATTGAAGTGGATGAGCCAGTTGTGTCCCAGAACAAGTAAACAGGATCCATCCAATGGAGTGACATAACATGTTGTCAGAGTGATATCACTGGAGAAAAAATGGATGGAGAGGTTGATGGCTTGGGTAATGGTGGAGTTCGTGGTACCATCAAACAAACAGAGTTGGAGCAGAGAAATGGAGCACATGAAAAGACAGTGTTTGTTTACAAAAGACATGTCTATAAAACAATTGGAGGATCCGGAGTCTATGAGCGCAGGGAAGGAAGGGATGTCATTAGGTACAATAGAGACTGTTGGCCTAAGGGATTTGGGGTCAGAAATAGTGGATGCATTGAGATGAATCTCCTTGAGTGCATGGGGGAATTCAATGCAACCTCCATTCCATATGGAGCTTCAAAGGTCACCATCTATTTTTTTTGCCTTTGAGAAGGCATCTGGTTTGACTTTCTGAGTGATGGCCTTAGTAGCATGGGCCTTTGAAGCCTTGAATGTAGACTTTGGGCATGCTTTTGCCATATGTCCTGAATGACCACAGAACATGCACAAATTGTTGTTAAAGCAGCGCTTGCATTTGGCTGTGGTGAGCTTTCCATCCTTTCCAAGCTTGGAGGAGAGGTCCTGCTTCAGAGGAGCAGAGGCTCCAGAGGAAGTGGAGGTGGTGATGATCTTTGCCTTGATCTCCTTGGAGTTCTTGGCAGTGCCAGAGTTAGAGGTGGATGATGTAGAGGGTTTGTTGGAGGGTTTGCCTTGGTGACTGATTTCAAACCTTTACTTCCAGTAGTAGACATTGATAGACTGGGGGAGATAACAAAGTTCAGGGAGTGTCAGAGGCTTTTTGATGCTGGAGACATTGTCCTTGATGCAGTCTGGCAGACTGTTGCAAAAGTGGTGCTGGAGGGCACCTTCTCCATAGCCTCAGACTTGTAAAGCGATCCAATTGAACTCAATGATGTACTTATTGATGCACTGACTATCTTTCATTTTTGGATAGTTCAGTTGATGTTCCGCATCTCTGATAGGGTCATGTGGGCTGACATTGGTCTATACCTCCAAGATGAACTTCTTGAAGTCATCCATCCAGAGCAGACAAATCATGGGATCTACCATCTGGAGGAGGTCTGGTTCAAACCATTCCAGAACCATGCCCTTGAGATATGACTGCATGAATTTTACTTTGGCATGTTTGTTGCAAAAAGCCTTAGGGCAGTCTTGGAAGTTTAACTCACACTGGACCAGGAAGACCTGGAGTTTGCGGGATTCTGTTCCATCCAACTGGTCCAGTTCCTGGATCTTGGTGCACTGAGAATATTTGGAGAAGGATTTATGGGAGAAATGCACAAGTCCCTGTATGGTGTTTATAAGAGTAAGAAGTGGATCGAGGGGCACATTCTGATTGTCTGAATTGGAGATGAAGTCCTGATCATTATTGAACAGGTCAAAGACATCATCTGGGATGTCTGAATCATTGTTGGAGGAATTTGAGGGGTTAGAGGGATCTCCAGGTCCATTAGAGAGCACATCAGTCCTCTCTGAGAGGTGGATGGAGTGTGGCAAGCAGAGAAGCTTCAGAACTGATCTACCATTTCTGGGTCTCAACAGTTGGATTTGGAGGTGCTGAAGATGTTGTAACATGGAGAGTGGGGAGGGTTTGTGATCATGCAAGAGTGAGATCTAGTAATGTAGAAAGACATCGTGAACTCTAAGCAAGTAAGAGTGTGAATATACTGTTAAACTTATGCTGAGAGGGGAGTGAGTACAACTCTGGAGGAACTCCAAAGGGGCCAGAGTTGTGAGGGGGGGACAAGACTTGGCTTCACCATATGTGGTGCACCCTTACTCAAGTTTGGTGGTCTTGAATTTATGGAGATAGAGATGAAGAATGGAGGTTGGAGGTCAGAGTGAGCCTTTGAGACTTGAAAGGATTCAGAGGGAAGTTAACTCAATATTCAAACTGAAGTATGTACAGTGTTGGAGGTACAGTATATATACTATGGAGGTGCATCAGATTTGTAATGAAGTTGTAATGAATGAGTAAGAGTTGGAGGTCAGGATCCTATGAACCAGAGCTGCACACTGGTGAACTATGAACCAGCACTGTGGAAGCACAGCATGGCAAGAGAACAAAAGTGAGACTAATACATATAGAGAAAGATATGTAAGGGGAATGTAATGGATAAGGTCTGATGGTAGTACAAAGTGTAGTTGAAGGGAAATAAACTGGAGTTGGTATGGAGATGATGATCAGAGGTGTGAAGTTGTACTTGTAGGATTTTCAGGATATGACAACTACAGACCATCAGTAAAGTTATAGGTAAACAAGTAAAAGTTTTATCTCAGCCAGATGTCCAAGTGAGCAATCACAACTGAGGTGAAAAAGGTAAAATAAAACCCATTGACCTAGTGTTCAATTCACAGAATCTCAACACCTCTCACTGGAATGTTACATATTTGAAGGATATGGTGCGAGTTTTAAAGCTTTATGTTTTCTTCAAACTTTACATTTTCCAGATTCTTGGTAAAGATATCTGCAAATTGTGCTGTGGTTTTGACATAGAATAGTTCAACTTCTTTGAACTCAATGGCTTCTCAGATGTAGTGGTCATAATTTCTGACATGTTTTCCTATGCAGGGTTTCATGCCAAAAACATAGCATGTTGATTGTCCACACATAGAGGGATTGGTTTAAGTGGAAAGCTTAGTTCTTCAAACAGGATTTTCATTCAGACTATTTGATTTGCCACTTCTGTCATTACACAGTATTCTGCTTAAGTGAACGAAAGTCTAACACATTTTTGTCATGTTGAAAGCCATGAGATCATTCCATTTGGAAGAAACATAGCACATCCAGTGGTGGATCTTGATGTTTCTACATCTCCAGCCCAACCTGTGTCAGTATATACTATCAGACCTTTTGAGGACCAGTTGCAGAGTATTTTATGCACAAATTCTTTGTTGAAGAAACATAATGAACTATCCATATCACCTTCTGCAGGTGCTCATCTGTTGGATTTGCAGAGAGCTGTGACATTTGATTATTGCAATCCGATGTCTGATCTGGTCCTGAGCATTAAAAAAGGAAGTGAATCTAATCCAGATCAAAATAGGCTTTGAATCTTGGGATCAGGTTGTTCCTGTGTTGATGGCATGGGATTGCATCCTGAGGGCAATGGTGTTGAAACTGTTTTGCAGTTCTCTTGAACAAAATGTTTGATAAAAATTTCGTCATGGGTAATTTGATGAAGAACAAGAGTTAATTTAATCAAATCTCTTGTCATAATTATTGATAGGTATTCCTTTGCATATTCAAGATCTTTGTATTTCCATCTCTTCATCATGAAACATTCCTTTTCTTTAATGACTACTGTTTTATCACTGCCCATTAAAAGTGCATCATCAACAATGTATCACAATGATGCTTAAGATCTTTCATTACTTCTTTATCTAAACTCCAATATCAGCATATAGCCATTGATAGCTTAATTTGATAAGAGAAGCATGGAATGCCTCGTTCCATTAGAGCATGGCTAGTTTTGGTCTACATATGGCTTTATTTAACAGAGAGATTTTTGAATGATTTCTGAGATCTATGGAGCCTTCTGGTTGCATCATGTAGATGTTGTCAGCAAGATCTCCAAATAAAAATGCTGCTTTGATGTCTAGCACTGATATTTCCCAATCATGTAGTGCTGCTAAAGCTAGAAGGAATCTGACTGTTTCAAATTGAGTGACAGGTGATAAGTTTCCTCATAGTCCACACTGAATATTTGTGTGAAACCTTTTGCAATGTATGTATCTCGACATGGTTGCCTGTTCTGATAGCAAAAACATCATTCTTTCACTGATTGACAGTCTCTGGGCAAATATACAAGCTTCCAGACTTTTCTGTCATGTAGATATTTCATTTCATCTTCACATGCAGCCTGCCATGCTTCCTGTTATTTTCATGGTAGCTTGATCATATCCAACCTCCATTTTAAGCTGGAGTGCTCAACTTGACTCAACATTGCTCTTGTGATAGAATTAACAACTTTGATGCTTAGAAAAACTGGACATGTAGTCAAGAAAAGATAATTTTCAATGCAGACCCATGTTCAAGATACAATTTTTATAGTCCAGGCATATCTGAGACTTTATACATATTGAAATAAAAAACTAAGTAAGGTGGAGTGGCCATATCTAGTGTAGAAAAATGTAAAACACAATAGACCTGGGCAGACCTGAGGTCACTCAGCACAGAAATAGATTCAAAAGAGATTCAAAATGGACAAACAGGATAGGTTGGATGTACAATGCTTGGATTGATGTTCACCTTGCACTGGGAATGGGACTTATGCTTTGGGAAAGGCTGATGGATACAAGAAGGGGATTTCACATGGTAGGAAACACCAGTCTCCTAAACCATTCCAATCCAGTTCTGGTTCATCTCAGTCATCCATATGTATCTGTCTTGTTTTGTTTTCAATCCAGTAGTTAGATTGAGTTTTGCACTACAATTCAGTGATCTGATATCCAGTTTCAACTCAGATACCTTGCTTTATATACATTTAGAGTCTCGGATATGCCCAAACTATAACATTTGGGTTTCATACACAGAAATAATACTTTTCACATTGCAACTTTCATCTACCATCCATTATCCTCAGTCTAACTCTGTCCAGCTTCCTTTCCTTCTCTTGATCTCTCAAGAATCAGGAGCTCTTTCAGAGTATTCCTCAACGTGTCCTGTAATCCCTTTGATGATTTCTCTTTCAGCTCTATCCTGCAATATTTCTGGGATAAACATCATTTGCCCCTTGATTTTCATTTTCTTTCATTGTTCTACTGAACTGCTAGTTTTCCTCTATGAGAAATATAGCAGTATAGGTCAGTCAGATGTTTCTTCAGTATTCACATCACTGGTGCAAGAGTGGCAATGATGGTGAGGAGGACATCCATGTCACCAGTGCAAGATAGAGGGTGAAAAGAGTAGGAGATCTGGACTTGCATATTCCAGCTTTCAACTGAATGGTTATCAGTCTATGTACCCCTTTTACACTCTTGAATCTCTTTGAATCAAGTATATCTACTCACACCCCACACTGACACTCTTAAAAAATCCACTACAGGCTTTCTAACATCTTTACAACTGGTGTCCACTGCAAGAGATTCAAGAGAGTCTTCAAAAAGGATCCTCAGACCTACACTGAGCAACAAAACCATCCAAATGTTTGACACATTTTGATTGTTGGGTCAAGATTTGGAAAGCTATTGATCCTAGACCATTTAATCCAGTTATCATTAGAATGCCCTGATTGAGGGCTTTTCAAACAGATATACATTGATTAGGAATTACTGAATATTTCAGAGGATATGGTCAAATTAATCACAGGTACTCATTGGGACAGTTTTGTTGCTGATATCAAGGGAATCAGAAACTAGTATGAAGTGTATTCTTCTTTGGCTTTAATGACCTCCTGAATCCTTCTTGGCATAATCTCAATCAATGATTGACACTGCTTCACCCCAATCTTTACCCATTCTGCCTGCACTCTTTTTCAAAATTCTGTCATTCCAGCAGGTGGTTCTGGATACTCATCCAGTCTTCTGTTCAGAAGAAACCATGGATATTTTATGGGGTTGAGGTCTGGAGACTGAGCTGGCCATTCCATAACCTGACATCCATGGTCAACAAACCACTCCTTGCTCCTCCTGCCAGTATGCTCGGGGTTATTATCATGTTAAAAGACAATGTCATCTGGTGAAAAAGAATATTGGAGTGTTTGTTGTAACTCATTCTTCAAAGTCTGCACATAAAGTTCAGCATCAATCTTACCATCGATCTTGCAAGCTGTTCCAACTTCTTCCCAAGTCATGCAGCCCCATATCATCAATGATCCACCCCCAAACTTCACTGTTTTCTGCACCAATCTATTACTCAACTCCTCTCCTGCCTTTTTCCATACAAATCTCTTGCCATCTGACCCAATGCAATTAATTTTGGTTCTATCTGACCATATAACTCACTTCCAGTCCTCTATAGTCCAGTGCTGATGGCTCAAAGGAAGGTCTGATCTTGCTTGCCTATGATACTTAGAGAGAAAAGGATATTTCGTCTTCACCACAGCCTGCATTCCTGCATACTTGAGGTGATGGCAGATGGTTTTGGAGACGATAGGATGGTTCTTGATCTTCTGAAGAGGTTGAGTCACCTGACCTCAACCTGGAAGCTTATGTCAGTGAGGGTGAGGAGGTTGGGGAGAATCAGGACTGAGATTAGAAGAAAAGATTGTGAAGCACCAAATCAGCCCAATTCCAGCCAGAAATGTCAACCTACATTGCTGAGCAATGTCCATCAAGATATACAGATATAGTCCATTATCTGGCCCAATGATATGAGAATAAAGACAGGAAAGGTAGCAAAGAGGTGGATGAGCTGAAGCAAGACCATGAACTTTTGAACAACAGTGACATCTGAAATCTCATATATGATTGGTTGTTCAGCAGTGAGACCTTCAACAAGTTAATGTTAACCATAAATTATTATCAAGGCAAACAGATGACAATGTTACTAGAAGCATTTCATGTCTGTGCTGGCATTTGAGAGTAACCTCAAAAACCGAAAAGCAATTTGATTCTTAAAGATCACTGTCACAGAATGTCAAACAATACCACCATCAACCAGCCTTCCCACTTTCATTCCTGAATATCTTCACTGTTGACACCCCCAAGCCTTCCGATCACTGCAAGGATAAATTGTGGTCTGTCTAAGTTATTCCACATAGGCATTTCACTTGCTCTTTTCTTCACATGTTACACCACAACAAGCTGAACCAGATATCAGCTGAAGGCATCACTGATAAAATCAATCCCTGGCTATATCCTTTTTTTTTTTTTTTTTTTTTTGTAAACAGCATTTGTTCATTCATGCACTCTCTTCCTTCCTTGCAAACTGCATTAAGAAGTTGGCTTCTCATGCTAGTTTTGGAGCTCATGTCTCCCATGGCTCTCTTTGGTGACTTGTATCCTGAAGGTCCTGTGTACGGCATAATACTCAAGTATGGGAGGTATCAGGGCTCTCTGGCTTATGGTCCCTCTGCCACCAACTCCACTTGTACCTCCAGTGACAACTCACCCATTATGCACCTTTATCCATCCATACCTCAGTATATATGTTATGTCACATTCTTATTTCCTGCTAAGTTATTTCTCATGTTCTGTACCTTCTTCCAATCCTGTGCAGCCCAGCTTGAGCAAACTGCACATCTGGTGCACTGATCCAGCTATGTTGACCTCTGAACTCCATATTACCAATCAGATATGAAAATACTTACTCATCCCTTTCCTCCACAGTATATATAGTTTATGAACTCTCTGTAATGACTTCAGTCATGGTATTGAATAGAGCTGCTAGATGTACTCTGATATCAAGCTTGACACTAGACTCCCATTGTTGTCCAACAGTAATCCTCCAATCCTTAAAACTCTCCTCCAAGACACTTCTACTCACCTCCACACCTTCAATCCTCCACAAATACAGGACTGTATACTGAGACTTGGGCAGAGGCACACCACATAAGGTGAAGCCAAGGTTCTACCAATAGCTGTGGAGTTTCAGAGTTATAGCAGAGTTTGCCCACATGACTCTAACACATAACTTGCACTTTTGCATTATTGTTTACAATGATATCCAGTATGCCACCATACATGGTTTTGACTTTCACATATATCACCACCATTGTTATGTATCTGAGCTTCTACTAATGAAATTTCCTTATTGTTTTGTCTTTCCTTCCCCATTTCCATTCCACACCAAATTAACCTCCATTTTCAATCAAGTACAGTGACCTCCAAGATTATTGCAATACATAATCTAAATATGGGATGCAAAGCACCCTGCAATCACCTGTTGGAATTTTGCTTAGCTTTGGTAAGATCAAACAAAGTACAAATCCATGGCTACAAAATGATTTTAAGACCATGTTATTTGAGTCACCCACTGTGATGATATGATGATATCAAATCAGCAATATCATTGCAACATTTTTGCACCTTTGTTATTAAGGGAGTATTTAGGGGTGTTTAATACTTGTTATCACCTTTTTTTCTCTGATTACTGCTTCAATCCTCCAAACAATACTTTCAAACCACTTTTAACACTTCTCAGTTATTATTTTGTTTCATTTCCTCTGAATCCTCTCCCACAACTACAAAATTCCTTTAGAGAGGTGTTCATACTCTGCCAGGCTTCTTTTTAGATAATTTAAAATATACTCAATGAGGCTAAGGTCAGAAGACTGTGCAGGCTATACCATGGTTCTAAAATCCTGCTCCTTTAACCACTCCTTGACCTTCTTGCAAATATGCTTGGGATCATTTTTCTGCTGAAAGATGATGTTAGATGGATTGAGATCGTGATACTGCAGGGTTTCTTGCAGTTCCTCCTTCCAAATTTAAAGGTACAAGTCTTTGTCCATCCTACCATAAATCTTAATAGCATATCAAATTTCATCCAAACCCATACATTCCCACACCATCACAGAACCAAATCCAAACTTGACTATTCTCTCAACCAGCCTGTCATTAAGCCCTTCTTCTGACCTTTTCCAAGTTCATGCGCATCCATCTGAACCTAGGTGATTTATTTTCGCCTTATCAAACCACATAACATTTTTCAAGTCATCCACAGTCCAATTCCTGTGGGCATAAGCAAAGTCCAAACAAGCCTTACAATGCTTAGTTTAAAGAAGGGTGTGTTTGAATTTGACTACAGCCCTCATACTGCTTTTCTTCAAGTGATGACAAACTGTGGTGGCACAGAGAGGTCTCTGAACAACCTGGGTGGGAGCTTTTGTCACTTGAACAGCATTCTCTGTGTTTTCAGAAGAGATTAAATGGATAACATGACATATATTGGCAGATGAGAGCTTGGATGAACAATCTCTGGTGGATTTTTGAAGCTCTGAATGCTCTTTAGAGCAAAGTCTAGATATGGTAGACACATGGAGGCCAGTAGCAGCTGCAATGGAGTGGGCAGATTGGTCAGCACCAAGTGTAGAGAGAGTAATGGTATTTTGAGTAGCATAGAGGGATCTCATGATGGTAAAGGTTGAAAGCAAAGAAACATGTGAAGTGTTTCAAACTCAGACATATTGTTTGCATGTATATTTTTATTTGTCTAAGCAATTGAGATCAAATATCATTTTATTTCAATGAGATTCTGCTATATCTCTCAAAAGGTGCAAAATTATTGCAATGACATTGTTGATTTGATATTCCATCTTTATATCCAGACTCAAATCACATGATCCTAAGACCAATTTGTAGTAACACCAAGAAGACTAGATGAGCTTCCAGGTGGCTTGATTCAAGTGTTTATATACTATTCTACATGTTTGTAAATATTGTACTCTAATATAAGATGCTCACATGGATTATGCATGTATCTCATAGTTCTCATCATATGGAAGCATGGTACAGCCTTTTACATGTGTGATGCACAAGAATGTGGAGGAATGGAAGGTCATGATTACAGTGAGTGAAACATGAATTTGGATCATAGATGAGACCTTATGGTTGAAGGTTATGGTTTTTCCAACTAATGTAAGCTTACATTAGTGTGCATGACCCTATGCTCGATGTTGAGCATATAGTCAAGCATAGAATCCAAGCTCTCTAAGCAGTTCAAAACTCATGGAACAGATGAAACAACTTTCAAGAAATTCCACCAACAATTCTGTGAGGCCAATGACCTTCTGGTCATTAATGGCACATTAATTTTTTCTCTGAAAGTTTCACTGGTGAATATCTACCATGTAAAGCAGATGTTTATAACTAAAACATTGGATGGAGAAAAGCGGGTTATGGTACTGATTTCCACAGCAACATGAGCAACCTCCACCATGAAAGTTTGGACTTGTAATGAACATCAATGTGAAGACAGGGGAAGTGACCTTGTGCAACATCCAACATTGGGTAAACTCAGAAGATCCTTTTCTTTGCTCTGCTTGTTAGCCTTTAAATCGAGTTCAAACCCTCTCACATAGTCTGAAGTCATACATTTCCAATCAGCACATTTATGGGCCAATTGCAAGTGATATGAATGACAGGCATTCAGAAGAAATCATGCCACTTGCAGACATTGCCTTAATTGAGCAGAACCCCACATGGATTTCAGCATGAACATACTAGAGTTTCATAGGAAGATGATCATGCTGCAGCCATGTGATGCCAAGCAACCACCCACCATCACTATAGAGACTGCAGCCATGTCATTCAAACCTCTGCCAACTGCCCTTAAGTTTACTATAGATCAAGGCTACAATAAAAGGTCAGAAGATGCAGTTGTGGTCATACACAGGAAATTTCTGTGTAGGATGGAAATAGTCCACACAGTGGACTTCAATAAGAAATTTCAAGAAGTTGCTGAGGATACTAGTATGGTAAGCACTCAGATGATCTCCCATATCTGTTTATCAATCAGTATTGGTTCAACAGGGTAAATTTCTTATGCTGATTACATTTATTCTTCATCAGAGTTTAGTAGTGAATTATGATGAAACTTGCCATGACCAAGGAAAATAGATTCTTATCATCTCTGATGGCTATAAGGAAAGGTACTCACTGAATAATTTCTAAGCATACAAGGGTGGTGACTGCAGGTAATGTTCTACCTGTTCATGTCCAGAAAGACCAGGTTGTAGTCAGGTAAGATAAAATCTCATGCAAGTTCATTGTTATAAAATCTAATCCTTGTCTATGGATGCTGGAAAGAAGCAATATTGAGCATTGCACAAGTTGTTCAAATCATCACAGTGTTTTAGTGAGGTGAGGTAGTAGAAGTGACAGTAAAAACCCTTCCTTCAGCATCCTCATATTCTCCTGGCTCTTCAGGTTCATTCTCTAGCCCGTGTCAGACATGCCAAGAATTATGGAATTCCAGAGAGCCTATCAGATAGTATGATAGTTTTATTCCCCTCTCATATTTTTTTCATGTTTTTATTATGTCTCACTTTCATTGTACACTCCATCATCAAAGCCAACATGGAACTGTACCATGCTGTTTTCAAAATCATGCCTGGTTGGCACAGTAGCTACAGTGGCTCAAAAAAGTGTTCCAATGTTGGTGCATTTTGAAGAGATTGGTTAATTGCCAGTGAAGAAAACCAAACAAGGCCAAACACTTGTATCATCACTGGGAAAGTGGAAAATCAACCTATCTCATTAATTCTGCACTCTCCTCTCCTATCTCATCCAAAACTGTTTACAATGTCCTCAAGTCTGCTTCCTTGAAGGCTGTGGTCAAGAAGAAAAAGCCTTTTCTATCTGTCAAATATAGAAAACAGAAGCTAGCCTTTGCTTTTAAGTATCAAAACTGGACTGTAGAGGACTATACTATGGTTATTTGGTTAGATAAAACCAAGCTTAACAGGATTGGGTCAGATGAAAGAAAGTATGTAGCAGGCAAGCCTTTAGAGGATAGAAAGGTATAGAGAATGGTACAGTTTGAAGGAGATTTCTTGGTGGTTTTGAAATGTATGGGCTGGAATGCTATTGGCATCTTGGCAGGAGTAGATGGTAAGCTGAATGCTGAGCAGTATGTCTCCATTTTGAAGGATAATCTGCCTCATAGCATGAAAAACTCTGGTATTTCTGAGAAAGCCATTATTTTTCAACAGGATAATAACCACAAGCACTCCTCCAAAAGAGCTGAGGAATGGCACAAATCTCATGGAATCAAGCTTTTGTATTGGCCCACACAATCTCCAGACATTAGCCCTATTGAACATGTCTGGCAATTCTTAAACAAAAGCTCAACAACTATTCAAGACAAGCTAGGGGAGTATGGGAACCTTGGGAGAGGATTGCAGTGGAGTGGGGCATGACTGAGGCTGAGAAGGTCAAATATTAATAGAAATTATGCACAGAGTGCTAGAGGCAGTGCTTATGGCCAAAGGAAGACACACTAAGTACTAAATGTATAAAATTGGAATGATGCTCAAATAAGTGTACCAATGACATGTGATTTTAAAAGGGCTGTAAATCAGTGGCATGACAACCAAATCACATTATCCAAGTGGGGCCAGAAAGGCCAGAGCAAGTGCTACCTTCGCTCCTGCAAGTGTTTGTATAGCCAGCACACTACATACACTCTAAATGTAGCAAACATTGCAACAGTTTTTGGAATCACTCTATATTCATCCAGACATATTTTCAACTCACAATATCTATACTTTGAATAATTATAATCTCATATGAAATTGAAACATAATAATGTCTAATGTAGAGTATGAAATTAAATTTGTGCTGGGAACATATGAATTGTCCTAGGCAGAATGGGTTATCCATTGAGTAATTGTCAAGTATGTTGCTCTTTTTCAAGTGTGTATCTGATGTGAGCAATCTTGGACATGTGCCCATTATCTTGCCACCTCCTTCTATTC
>JBBPTO010000682.1:0-24396 GCA_038094155.1 Pulveroboletus cf. aberrans
TTGAAGTCATTTATCCAGAGCAGACGGAGCGTGGGGTCTTCCATCTGGAGGAGGTCCGATTCAAACCACTCCAGGGCCATGCCCTTTAGGTACAACTGTGTGAAGGTGACTTTGGCGCAGTTATTTCAGAAGGCCTTCGGGTGGTCTTGGAAGTTTAACTCGCACTGGACCAGGAAAACCCGGAGTTTGCGGGGATCTGTCCCATCAAACTGGTTTGGTTTCCGGACCTTGGTGTGCTGAGAAGATCTGGAGGAAGATTTATGGAAAGAACACGCAAGTCCTTGTATTGCATTCACGAGAGTGAGGAGGGGATCGAGGGGCGCATTCTGGTTGTCTGGATTGGGAACGAAGTCCTGATCATCGTCGGACGGGTCAAAGACATCGTCCAGGATGTCCAGATCATTGTCAGAGGAGTCTGAGGGGTCAGAGAGATCTCCAGGTCCGTCGGAGCCTCCGGGATCACCACCATTGTTGAGAGGAGTTTGGAAGCCTTGTTCTTCATCGTCCTCTGGTAATTCTTTGATGTGTGCTCCCGGAGTAGGAGAGCACATCGAACCTCTCTGAGAGGCGGACGGAGTGTGGCGAGTGGAGAAGCTTTGGAACTGATCTACCAGTTCCGGGCCTCGATGGCTGGATTCAAAGGTGCTGAGGATGTTGTATCATGGGGAGTGGGGAGGGTCAGTGATCGCATGAGAGCGGGATCTAGTGACACGGGTAGACATTGTGAACTCTGAGCAAGTAAGAGTTCGAATATACTGTTAAACTTATGCTGGGGGGAAGCGAGTATAACTCTGGAGGAACTCCGAAATGGGCCAGAGTTGCAAGGGTGCGGACGAGACTTGGCTTCACCGTGTGTGGTGTGCCCTTACTCAAGTTTGGTGGTCTCAAATTTACAGAGATGGAGAATGGAGAATGGAGGTCGGAGGTCAGAATGAGTCTTCAAGACTTGAGAGGATTTCTGAGGGAAGTTAAGTTGATATTCGAACTCAAGTATGTACAGCGCTGAAGGTACAGTATATATACTATGGAGGTGCATCAGATTTGTAACGGAGTTGTAATCTATGAGTAAGAATCAGAGGTTGGGAACCTATGAACTGGAGCTGCACACCAGTGACCTATGAACCAGCGCTGTGCAAGCACAGTGCAGCAAGAGAACAGAGGTGAGACTAGTACATATAGAGAACAATAGAAACATACATAAGAGGAATGTAAACTGGATAAGATCCAATGGTAGTACATAGTGTAGTTAAAGAGAAACAGACCGGAGTCATTACAGAGTTGACAACTGGAGGTGCAGAGTTGGACTTGTATAATTTTGGGATATGACAGTCCATTCCTATCACACTTCACATGCTCTATCTCACTTGCTCAGTCAGCGATTCCTTCCATTGTATTCTTTCACGTTCTATGCCTACCCTGAATTCCTTTACATATATAAACCCGCCTTGTCACACATATGCTCCTCAGTCTAGTCTTACCATGTTTTACTGTTTCTCACCTCCTCTGTACCATCACTGGAATACACCGTTGTTCCCACTCCACGATACAGGCCCAAGGGTAGCCTTAATACCTTCTTGTTCTCTGCCGATAACCCTTAGCTGGGAAGTCTCCATCATTGACCTCATCCCGAGGTCTGCTTGTCATGACTGCTTATGCGGGAGCTACCACCATTAACTTGGAAGTCCTTGTCGTCTGTCCTCAATCGTAGGCAGACTCCTTGTCCACCGTTAACTCAGAAGCCCCTTGGCTGCCGTTAGCTCAGTAGCAACCCTTGTCGCCAAACCTCACTAGTAGGTAGGCTCCTTGTAGACGTCTTGCAATCATCAAGCTCCGTCACCACCTCATCCACAGTTAAGACCACAGTTGTTAAGACTGGAACATCCTCTGCTCAAACTCTGGTTGGAGATCAGAGGTCGAGGGGGAACGAACACCAGAGATGGTCAGACATCTGGAGGGTTGCGTCTGGAGGAGTGAAGGCTTGACGCAGGACTTATGTGTTGCGTCTTCGCACTGTCATGGCCTTCATTGGTCCGAGACGCATCAGAGGTACTCAGAGTTGAACAGACAACTGTCTAAGTCGATATTCAGCCTAAGATATCTACGTACAGATACAGGCCTTTATATACAGAGGGGACTGTGGATTAGTAAATGGAGGTCAGATGACTAAAGTATCAGAGGTTGGATAAGTACATGCCATAGCTGTGCTCCGGGTCAGGAACGAGCCGGAGCTGTGCTACACAGCATCAGAGGGGTCAGAGAGCAAAGCTAAACTAAATACAGAACAAGAGAAATATGTAAGGGTATCTGAGGTAAGTCCGGAGGAACGGAGGAACGGAGTTGGTGAGAAGTCACTGGAGGGATGGATGGAGTTAGTCTGGAGGTCGAAGTTGTGTCGATTACATGGGATATGACAGCAGTCCTCATGGTTCTATGTCCGCCCATCCCCAGGTCAGCCGTAACATGGTGTAGCAACTTCTTGACATGGTTAATATCATTGTTATGATGTGATATGACCCTGTTACACTTTATATCTTTTTTGCTCTATTTTTCTAGTATTTTCTTATAATTTCTTAGACTCAACTTTCAAATCACATGACTTGAGGTTATATGGTCTGTCACATGGTTTATTCCATGGTTGATCACATGGGCTAGCATATGATTAGTCACATGCCATATACAGTTAGATGCTTATTCCAGAAGGTTCTATAACCTTCTATAGAGTCTGACTTATCATGGTTCTATGACATTTCATGACCTTTGAAAGTGTTGTTCTATTGTAACTTATTATGACTTCTTATGACAAATTTAGGGCTTCTGTTGATGAATCAGCAGCTTCTATTGACTGGCCCTAAAGTGGCCAACTAATTATATTTCAAATACAGCACTTCTATTGTCCAGCTTTAAAGCAAGCTGACAGATTAGAAGTTCCTGAATATTCTATAACATTCTATGACCTTTCATTATTACTACACATGGATGACATGATACAAACATAACCACACATGACCTGTAATGTATAAACCACACAATGAACAGCTCAAGAACTTCAGATAAGTTTTTGTGACATCCTGAGCTACATTTCCTCTTGTCTGCTACCTCAACTACCCTCCACCATGTATTAAGCTTGTGCTGGCATGCACTATATAGTGCTTCATCCAGCTTCACTGGTCATGGAGAGTTGTCTCCACTACTATTTGTTGGTATGCTGTATAGTGTTTTAATCAACTCAACTAGCTGTTGGCATTGCCTTTCTTCTCTAAGCTCTGTGGTTGCTGTATAGGAATCCAGCTGACTGTTATGGCTGACCTGGGAATGGGCGGGCGTAGAACCATTGAGACTGTGGTCTTAACTGTGGACAAGGTGGCAATGGAGCTTGACGATTGCAAGACATCTACAAGGAGCCTACCTACTAGCGAGGTTTGGCGACAAGGGTTGCTATCGAGCTAATGACAGCCAAGGTGCTCTCGAGTGAGCGGTGACGAAGAGTCTGCCTATGATTGAGGACAGATGACAAGGACTGCCGAGTTAACAGTGGTAGCTCCCACATAAGCAGTCACGGCAAGGAGACCTCAGGTCGAGGTTGACAATGGAGACTTTCCAATTAAGGGTTGTTGACAAAGAGTAAGAAGGTATTAAAGGCTACCCTTGGGCCTGTATCGAGGAGTGGGAACACTGATGTATTCCAGCAATGGTACAAAGTAGAAACAGAGGTGGTAAATGGTAAGACTAGACTGAGGAGCATAAGTGCGATGACATGGGTTTATATACGTAAAGGGATTCAGGGTAGGCATAGAACGTGAAGGAATATGGTGGAAGGAATCACTGACAGAGCAAGTGAGATAGAGCACGTGAAGTGTGATGGGAATGGATGGTGAGTCATGGTATTGTAGTCAGCGATGAAAAGAAATGAACATCCAAGTTGGGACTTATACCCATGCATATGTAAGCATTAAGTCAAGGAAAAGCATAGTCCGGGATAAATCGTAACACTGACCTTGTTAGAAATTGCATTGTTTCTTTAAGCCTGATGTGATAGCAAGAGTTATCCACCAGGAGTGATATTCAAAAGTAAACCCACTGGAATCTTATGTAAGCCAGCAGAACACTTGATTGTGTGCCTGGTCAGCTTTAATCTTCTTATGAAAGCAGGAAGGTATTCTCTTTCAAAGAAAGAAAATGGCCTCAGAATTCAAGGATGGATTAGAGTCTAAGGGTAAGTTAAAGGCAGATAACATCAAAAAAGTATTAATGAAGAGTCTAGAGGAAATGGTGACTTATATGGTGGTAGCCTATTGAGGAAAGCTAGACCTTTCACATGCTTGACTCCGATAAAGAGAAGTGTAGACATTGATAAAGACTAGGGTTAAGGATTCAATGATAATGTCATTAGATTAATGATTATGAGGCAAATGCAACAGAGCATCTAACAAGGATAAATGGATTTGAGGGTATGAGGCAAACATATGTGGGTTGACATTGCATAGCATAGCCTTAAGAGTACAATGTCATCTTAGAGAGTCAATAAAAATCTAGAATACAAGTGGGCTGGATCTGAGGTATATTGTCAAAGTAACTAGATGGAAGTTATAAGGTAAGTCTAGCTTGAAACTCTGCAGTACAACAAGAGGGATTACATAGGTAAGGAGAAACTTAAGGGAAGAATAAGTAAGACAGACAGAAAAGTTGTCACTAATAAATCAACTGAGATGTATGGAATATGATGAATACAGCCCATTGACCAACCATGTGTTGTATATTAGTGTTTGTCACAGTATTATCTTGATTCAGCCATTTTCTTGACCTAGCCCCATTCACTTCCATTTTTGGTTTTATGGACAACTGATGCCAAGCTGTGCTAACTGAGTACAGTCTGTCTGTAAGTTCTTTGTTGAGACCAGTGTCCTCTATTATGTGAAATCCCTCTTCTTTTACCTTTCATTTCTTATCACAGTGTAGGTTCCATTCAAGTGCTGTATATCCAACCTGTGTCGTCTGTCCATTCCAAGTACTCCAGATCTGAGTTGGTGAGTTTGTTTTTATTTCTTTTATATCAGTTTCTATTTCAAATGACTGTAGGTTTACCCAGGTTTAATACTTTCCCTTCTGTTTGTGCTACATGCTGCTGCCATAATTATGTCACTCCATTACATATTTTACTATTCTAATCACTACAAAGTCTTATGTATTCCCAGACTGTAAACATTGTATCTTGAACTTTTGTCCACATCAAATTCTACTTCTTCACATTCACAAGTCTTATTTTTCTCAGTTTGAGACCATTGATTTCATCCTGTTTCAAGCCAACTCAAGTCAAGTTCAGCACTTCAACCTGAATTTGAAAGTCAGATCTTAGCCCTTCTGAGCAGTGAGTTCTGAACTCGCATTTTCCAGCTCTACAGTATATGGATTTTGATCTACTAATCTCTTTTATTTCCTTCAATCCCTTTTTAAGTCGAGGACATCTGCTCAAACCCTATATTTATACCCTTAAAAAAGCCACTCCAAGATTTCTAGTAGTTTTACACTGTCTCATCAAGTATACTGAATGTGTTCACTTCCTTGCATTCTGTGACTTCACCTGGGAATTATTACCCTGCACATTCTTCCTATGTAGTCATTTCACACATCTCTATTCTTATCTCACCAGAGAGTTAGTCATCCTAATATATCAAATGGGACTTGAAGAATTCTTGAAGGATCTAGACCACTATCTCAGACAAATAGCAGACCAGCAGAAGATTGCCCATGCCCTCTACTGGACTGACACCATCCTCATCAATCCCTCTATTTAAACTCCTGCTGCTGATTAGTTCTCTTCAGCTTCTAGCTCATTTCTCAATTATGAAACCATCCATGGCATCAAACACACAGAATTCTGGTGGACCAAAGAACATAGAGATACCATCCTCCAACTTTCTTGCCCTTGCTACAATGAATTCTGCTCTTATTGCCACTGTCTTGAATATATATTTGTTAACTGCCCCTTTTACCAATGGCTCTCCTGCCTTATATGGCATTCAGGTCATGTCCAGGTTCACTGCCCCCTTAGATGCCCTTTATCAAGGCCCTCTTTCTCTATTTCATCAATGTCTTCATCATCCCACTTCTCTCATTCTATTAATGAAGGAACTGTCATCAGAGGAACCCCCTTCACCAGGGCTCTATATTGAACTGTCAGGTCTTGTCCACACTGTTGATCCATTTCCATTTCACCCCCTCATCATCCATTTCTTGATTCAGACTTCAAACTTAATGAGTTCAAATATGACAACAATGCCATATCCAACATGACTGGAAAACCTTCTGAAAAGTATGTGTTTTGAACATTTGGGACTTTCAGTGCCAAAGGGGGTAATGTTACAATTCACCAGGATATTTCTTTCACTGCATGACTGTGCTTACATACACAGGAATATGAGCCCCCATTCAGATGCTATATTCTTTAACTCATATACAGTGGCTCAAAAAAATGTCCCAATGTTGGTGCACTTTAAAGAGATTGGTGAATTGCCAGTGACAGAGACTAAACAAGGCCAAACCTGCAGGAAGAAAGGTAGTACGTACTCTGGGCTTTCTAACCCCTCTTGGATCATGTGATTCGGTTGTCGTGACATTGAGCTATGACCATTTTAAAATGACATGTTATTGAGACACTTATTTGAGCATAATGACCTCAAGTACTCCTCCAAAAGAGCTCAGGAATGGCTGGAATCTCATGGGATCAAGCTTCTGAATTGGCCACTACAATCTCCAGACCTTAGCCCCATTGAACATGTGGGGAAATTTTTGAAACAAAAGCTCAACAGCTATCCAAGACCAGCTAGAGCAGTATGGGAACTTTGGGAGAGGATTGTAGTGGAGTGAGGCAAGATTGAGGCTTAGAAGTGTTAAATTTCGATATAAAGCATGCATAGAAGGCTGGATGCAGTGATGATTAAGGCCAAGGGAGGACACACTAAATACTAAAAGTATAGAATTGAGATGATGCTCAAATAAGTGTCCCAATGACATGTCATCTTAAAATGGTCATAGTTCAATGGCGTGACAACCAAATCACATGATCCGAGTGGGGTTAGAAAGCCCCGAGTATCTACTACCTTTGCTTCTGCAAATGTTTGGCCTTGTTGGGTCTCTACTACTGGCAATTTACCAATCTCTTCAAAATGCACCAACATTGGGACACTTTTTTGAGCCACTGTACTCTTTCACCACTTTCCATCATGTTCTGTACAACCAACTTGATCTATCCACAACCTCACCTATGCATGTAATCAAGTATCCCTTTTCATATTTAAACCATGCCATTGGACTTTCATCTCTCATGCTAGACTTACCTTGTATCTTTCATCTAGTTGCTTTGGCAATACACTCAGGTCTAACCCATTCCTTGTCCTAATCCTTGACTTCTTGGCTTTCTACAACATCATTGCACTCTTGAGGCAATTCCATGCAATGTTGACCCTAGAAGCTTAGATATGATGGTTGTTTTTGCTGAACATTAGAACATATGTTTGCCCTTATACTTTTGAACATTCAAATCCTCATTGAGCAGCTTTTCACATTCATTCCTTGACATTTTATCTAATGAAGCCCTTGTCATCTCTAAACCATTAACCATAGACATTGTCAAGGTCTATGGCTGTCCCTACCTGGGCCAAGCATCACACTTTCAGTGATCAAAGTGGTAGATTTCAGAGTTAATAAGGAAGTAAGTGTAAACAGTGTCAATCCACTCTTCAGAATTGATGGAGGTGCTATCAAAGGGTTTTAATTGGTTAATTTTAAGTTCAACCAGTTTTGAAGACATGGTGATTATAGATGATACAGAGAGTTTCTGTATGGGATCTGATAGAGAGAAAATCCTTCCAGTCTGTTAAACAGGAGTGTAAAATGAGAGAGTTAATGCACAAGAGATGGTAGCAGACCAGGAGAAGTGGTGTGCTAACTCCTATGCATGAACAATATCTTTTTTAAGGGCAAGAATACATGCTCTTTTGAGATAGAGATGACAGTCTCATGATCTAAATGGTTAGAGCATGAACATTGTTCAGAGGAAAAAGGCCTTCAACAAATATTAATGGGGAGTCTAGGAGAAATGGTGGCTTATGTGGTGGTAATATATCAAGAAAAGTTGAACTTTTGTTACACTTTGTGAAGTCAACAAGGGACACAGTTAAATGGTCTGCTGACTTACATGAAACTCAGAGGGTTGACCTCTGGATATAGCTACCAATGAATGGAATAGCCACTTCACCAGGCTTGAAAAGGTAGTGCCATCCCTAGCCATATCAGCTGAATTTCTATACAGTAACTACAGACCTTATGAAAGGTTGACAGTGTTCACAGCTAGCTGAGTTTGTCAAGATGCTCTACAGCATGTGGCAATGTATACCAGTAGAGATAAGACCCCTTCATGACCAGTATGACTGGATAAAGCACTGTATAGCACATGCCAGCCCAAGCTTAGTGCATGGTAAAGGGTAGGAAGGGTAATGAACAAGGATAATGTGACTGGAAATGCCACAAGAACTTATCTGAAGTTATTGGACTGTTTATTAGCAGGTCTATATAGTACAGGACTTGTTTGATCATATGTGGTCATGATATCTATGTATAGTAGCCATGGAAGATCATAGAATATTTTAAAAGCACCATCAGTAAGCATCAGTAAGTACCATCAGTCAGCAGGATAAGTCAGCAGGACAGGTAAGCAGCATTAGTCAGCATGCCATGTGATTTGTGACTGTGACATGACTGTGATATGTGATGTGATATGTGACATGAAGTTACATGATCTTCTCTGTGTATGAAAAGTCAGAAAAATAATAGAAAAATAGATAAAAAATCAGAAGAGAAAGGCATATCATGTTATCAGCCATGTCATGGCCATGTCATATTATAACACTTGTCCTAGGTAGAGATTAGCATAATCTTTGGTAAAGGCTACAGTCAAAGGTTTGAGAGTAAGCATGGCCAGGTACTCAACAATGATTCAAGAGTTCAAGGGTGTAAGATGAATATATGTTCTAGTATTCAGCAAGGACAGCTATCATATCCAAGCTGCAAGGTTCAAAATTGCACAGCATTGCCTTCAAAGTGCAACAATGTTATCAAGGAATCAAGGGCAATGGTTGGGCTAGACTCAAATGTATTGCTGGAGCAATCAGATGGGAGATATCAGATTAGTCTAACTTGGGAATCTGCAGTGAAAACAGAGGGAATATATATATATATACTTAAGGATAGGCATATGCAAGATGGGGTAGAAGAAACTGCTAATGAAGCAAGTGGGAATGGAATGTAGATGGATATAATGAAAGGCACATGTCTGAGTCAGTGTTAAAAAGAAAAGAATGTCCAAATTGGAACTGGAATTCATGCATATGTAATTAGAGGCCACATGAAAGGAAAATAGAAAAGAATGGGGGAAATTGTAACACCATACCTGTCCAGGTAATCTATATCAATGTAGTTACCCAGCTATGCCTGCTGCCACATTGTTGTTTTTGTTGTTGTCATGCTGTGTTGGTTGTTGCACCATTGTGTTATACTGGCCACCACATCATCATTGCTTGCTGTCATTCTGCATTACCTGTTTTACTGTGCCAGCTGCCATGTCATCATCATCATCATCATCATGACTGTGTTTTAGTCACAGTTGTAAATTATGTAAATGACCAGACCACCATGCATAGCCACTACACCAAAAGGCAGAATACTGAATGACTAGCATTCAGCATTGCGGACGGTGTATGTACTAGTTATGGGACCTAGGTAAGCTGGCATGCTTACACCTTCCCACCCTTTCAGACCAGTTTATCCCCCCAACAGAGCTGCCCCTAATTGCTAGGCTCTGCAGTTTGTGTAGAGATCCATCTGATTAGGAAAGGTACATACATCTACCCCAAGGTTATTAGCCTTGCAACTTGCTTGGAGCCAGATTTGAATTCATGCTCCTGCAAGCTGTAGTCATTCAGTATATGTAAATGACTAACACTATGTCAGGTATCACATTATCATTACTGTGGCATTGTGAAAGATGCAGTTAGGGCAGGATGAAAGAAACAGGGTAAGGATCAGATAACAACAACAACAACATAGCTGTTTCATTATTCTGTCTTTGTGTGGTGGTGAGATGGGTGTGAAAACTCAGTAGAGGGCAGAAGTGCACACTATATAAATTAGCTATATGGTAGTACACCATAATAAAAGAGACTTATCTGAGCTGCTGCCCAGGAGTAGCAAAAATGACTGACAAAGTTTCAGGATAAAGATAAAGTTGAATATGAAGGGAGAAAGGCACAATTACATTTCCTCCAGTGATTTCTAACTTACTTCAACCAGAATAAGTCAAAATATGTAGCTATCTGTCAAGAAGACAAGAGACAGCATATTGAAGGAAGTGAAGACATAAAGAAAGATATAAGAGATGTCAAAGAATATGTGCAACTATGAATAGGACAGTATTTGACTGGGCCAATGAGTATTAGTTGGATCCAGAATCAACTCATCAGCCCCAAGTCAGAGGTTACTACTCCACATCAAAGTTAATCCTATCATATCAGTGAAGCTAACCAGAAATACAATCAAATGATTGCTAGCTCACAATGAATCTTGAAGGATAGAGCTCTAGCCATAGGCACTAATGAGGTGACCCTAATCACTCAACAGCAGCTATCACCTTCACTAACTATAGAAAGGGAAAAAAGCAGCCATCTCTAACAAAGTCAGCTGAATTCTGATACACAAACCACAGACCTTGAAGAGAGAAAGACAACGAGCTAACCAGAGCTAAATGAGGCACTGTAGTGCACATACCAGCAGAGGCCAGTGAATGGTCTTAGTAATGAGACAAATGAAGTATAGGACTAGAGATGCCACAAAAACTTGTGTATCTGAAGTTCTTGAGATGTTTATTAGCAGGTATATGGTACATGTCATGTTTGATCATATTTGTATCATGATATCCATGTATGGTAATCATAAAAGGTGATAGAATGTCATGAAACTTCTGATCTGTTAGCTCAACCTAGAGCTGGCCAATAGAAGCCTGCATTTTAAATGCTAATCTATCAGCTGACTTTAGGGCAGGTCTAAAAAGTTTAGACTAAGTTGCTAATGAGCCAGCCAACTTTAGAACTAACCAATAGAAGCTGCTGAGTTATAAATAAAAAGATAAAGGGTCATGATGAGTTATGATATACATTATGAAATGTTATAATATAATAATCAGTCATAATCTCCATGAAAGGTCATAGAACCTTCTGAAATAAACATGTAACATGTAATTCCCATTTGTGTGTAAAAAAGCATAAGAAAATAAAAGAAAAATGGAGAAAAAATAACATATCATGTCACAAGATATGTTAGAAACATGTCATATTGTAACAATCAGAGAGAATCCAAAGAAAGGTCAGAGATTATAAATTTTTGACAATGAACAGCCATGTTGTTGTGCTGTTATAAGAGAAAACATTCCATGTCATGTGATATACATGTATGGAACACAAAAAATGCCAAGTCTTTAAGCAAAGTTCAAACAAGCCTTGCAATCTCTAGCAGAGAGAATAGGACATTTGGACTTGACCACAGCCTTCATATTACATTTTTTCAAGTGAAAACGGACTGTACCAGAAGAAAGGGGTTGGTTGATTATGTTGGTAAGGGCTTTGGTCACTTGAACAGCATTTTCAGCTTTGCCAGAGATGATAAAGTGTTGGCCATGGTAGGGGAAAGCTTGCAAAGGCAGCCTCCCATCACTTTGGGAAAGGCACAACAACTCTTGGAGCAAAGTTTGGATATGACAGAAGGGAGTTTGCTTGACAATGGCTTCACCAGATTGGCCAGCATCAAGCAGAGAATGGATACAATTTTGTTGAGTAAGAGAGAGAGATCTAACCATGATGGTGGTTGGAAACTAAGAGGTATGTAAACTTTTTTAAACTCAGACATACTATTAGCATGTATGTCTTGGTTTGCACAAGCAAATACAGTCAATTATTCTACTACATAACCATGATCCTCAATTCAAAAGCTCAAAAACCCTTTCCTTGACATCACTGTTTTAAAATGGCCATATTTCCTCACCATGTGAATTATATTACATAACTCAGGGATCGATTGGATGGCCAGGCATATGCTCTATTTATAACTCCACCAAAGCTAAGCCAAATTCCCACAGGGGCAGGCAGTGTGCATTACACACTGCAAATAAGGCCAACATGAAAAGGGTTTTTGAGGTCACTGTATGACCCTCAGGTCTGCCCAAATCTGGGTCAAGACCTTTAGAAGGAAAGTTGTTACTGATAAGAACTTTGGAGAATGGTCTGACTTCATCAATAAATTTAAAAAATATTCTGTCAGAGAGGACAAAGCAGCTGATGCACTCACATGGCTGTCATCTGCCTACATGACCAAGGAAAAGAAAGAATGGTGGACCTCTTCAATCATATATTTTAATGCCAAGTTTCAAGCTTATACCACAAGACTTTTGGCCACAGATGCTGTCCTTATCTCATTCTACCAGCTGGTCATCACACCATCCCTCAGCACTCAAATCCTCTCTATGGAGGATGTCCCTGAAACCATCAGAGGATGATACAAATGTGCAATCTCCTTTCAGAAGCAGTGGAAGAGAGCAAACCTCATTACCAAAGCATGCAAAGGAAGAACAAACCCTTTCTACACATACACCACCCCCTTTTCTTTAAAACAACTCCACAACCTCAATGCCATGAACATCAATACCATCTCCACTCACCCCCAGAAGCTCACTCCCAAAGAATGGACGCACTGCTGAAAGAAAGGACTCTGCTTCAGATGCAGAAAACCCAGGCACTCTGCTTAACAATGCAATATGTCTTTTGACCCCTCAAAATCTTCCATCAAAATGACAATAAAAAAGGACTCTGAAGATCTCCCCACATTGAAAGAATGTGAGGAAGACAACAAAGAAGTAGTCAGAAGAATAGCTGGCTTCTATATCATGGATTTTTAGAATGAAGGACAGCCTTGATGTCTGCCACCTCCTATCCAGTGTGTGCTTCTATAACTATATCTCATACAAGGAAATCTATGCAGCACATTGAACTCATCACATCCTTGCACACTCTCAAAACCATTGAAACCCACACCCTGATCAATAGTAGCACAGACATTAATTGTATTTACTGGGGCTTCATTCAAGAGAATAGGCTCCTGACTGCCCAACTTGAAAAACTGTTTCAAATCTGCAATCTTAACATGTTCTCAAACAAGAAAGGCAAGGTGTCTTTCTCCATGACACTTTTTGTCAACATTGAATGAATCACTAAGAAGGTCCTCTTCTATGTCATGGATTGCAAACAACAAACATCATCCTCAGATTACCTTGGTTAAAGGTAGTCAACCCCCTCATTGACTGGTATAGACAGACCTGTACAATCTCCAAATCCCTCAACAAGTTGAAAGACTTGTAACAGACTCACATTGCTGACCTTGAATGGCATGGCAAGTTCTACCCCACTGCTGCACCCGAGGAAGCCATGGTTCATCGAGTCTATGGCAAAAGGCTCTTTAATTATCTCCAGAAGGATGAGGAATCCAACCTTGTCACCATCACCAAGGACTTTACTGACCTCCATCATGTTGCTCCCTAGAAACCCTGAGACATAAAAGGTTCATCAACTGAGTTACCACCACCACTAAACTTGTGGCTGTGGCAGAGAAAGCCAAGTCCAAGACCACCCTACCCCCAGAATATGCTGAGTTCTCCAATGTCTTCATGAAAGAGGCATTTGACCACATTCTACCATCACATCCATATAATCATGAAATCCACCTCAATGATTTCTTTGTTCTCAGAGTTGGGAAAGTCTGCCTGCAGTTCCTGGATGAGGAAAAGGCCATCAAGAACTTTATCCAGGAAAATCTTGACTGCAGAAAGATCCACCCCTCAAATGTTCTCCAAGCATTGCTCTTCCTTTTTGTGAAAAAGAAGGATGGCAAACTCTGCCCATGCCTAGACTACTGCTATTTGAACAAGCATATGGTTCGGAATGCATACCCTTTTCCCCTAGTCTCAGACCTTGTCAACAAACTGAAAGACTCCAAGATATTCATTAAATTCAATGTTTGTTTGGAATACAACAACATCAGAATCAAGGATGGCAACCAGTGGAAAGCCACCTTCATTATGTACAAAGACTTGTTTGAACCACTCATCATGTTCTTTGGGCTCACAAACTCCCCCACCACATTCTAGAAATTCATGAATGATTAATTTAGAAACATGATTACCAAAGGATGGCTTGTCATCTACATGAACAACCTCCTTATCTTCTTTCCAAACCCAGAAATTCATGAGGAAAGAATGAAGCACATCCTCCAAAGAATGCAAAAACTCGACCTGCACTTGAAACTCAAGAAGTGCACACTCACCACCACTGAGATAGATTATCTCAGAATGATTGTTAAACTCAGACAGATCACCATGGACCCTGTCAAGCTCAATGGAATTGCCTCCTAGCCCACACCTATGAAAGTCAAAAACATCTGGTCTTTCCTCAGATTCACCAACTTCCACAGGTGATTCATTCCAAACTACTTCTCAGTCACATGCCTGCTGATAAATCTAATAAAGAAGAACCTTGCATGGAGTTTGACTTTCACATGCCAGAAGTCCTTTGATGAGTTGAAGGCACTCTTCTTTTTGAAACCAGTTCTTCACCTCCCTGACACATCCTGGCCCTTTGCCATTATGACTGATGCATCAAAGTTCACTACTGGGGCAATTCTCCTCCAAGCTGACATCAATGAAGACTGGCACCCCTGTTCCTATCTCTCACAGTCATTTTTCCCTGCTGAGAGAAACTATGACATATATGACTGTGAGCTCTGCATGATGATTCAGGCCCTGAAAGCCTGAAGACACTACCTCTCAGGCTCCCCTTCTTCCATTCAACCATTCACAGACCATAAGAACCTGATGTACTTCTGTCAGCCCTAGAATCTGAACCACCAGCAAGCTTGCTGGTTTCTTGATCTCACTGACTTTGACCTAAAAATGGTTCACATCCCTTGTTCACAGCTTGCTACCCCCATTGCACCCTACTGCTGCCCAGACCTCATTGTGGATGAAGGAGATAATGCAGAAACCACCCTGCTTCCTACCTTCCTCTTTGTCAACCTCATCAACTCATTTCTAGTCGACAAACTTACCTTCTCCCCATCCTTCAACCCCCCATCCTCCAAGTTCTCCAAGCATTATAAGGAGATGTACCCCCTGCCTTTCACTCTCATCTCTCCAATTGGTCCTACATCAATGAAGTCCTATCCTACAAAGGACACATCTATGTTTCTCCCACAGATAACCTCTGTCATGAGATCCTCACCTGCTGTCATGACCATGAGACCATCAGACATCCCAGTTATGCTACTTGAAACTCAACAACTTTTCTTGACTGAATTCTGGTGACTAGGACTGGCCCAGTGTTAAAATCTATAGTATGGGCAGAGACACCCAGTACTCAGCCAGATGCCCAAGAGAGAAATCACAACTATTGTATTCACCTATAGTGTGGGCATAGATACCCAGTACTACTAGCTATCAGTACAACTACAGTCAAGTAGATGAGAAAAGTCTCAACTCAGCCAGATGCCCAAGAGAGCAATCACAACTGAGGTAAGTTGAAAAGAGCAAAAGGATTAAATAGTGAAATGGTATGTGCACATTCTAACTCTGGAAAACTCTGGTTCAGAGTTAAGCAAGGATAAGTGAGGTGTATTTGGAATAGCTTAAGATAGAAAAGGAACAGTTCAGACAAAAGAAATAAGTTGTACAACTTCCAAAAATCATACAATATGTGAAGAAATAATATGATGTGTTAAGACATTTGCCCAAAATGGATAAATGCAACTTCAGAGTGAATAGAGTGAAGGACATATGAAAAAAGGGTGGAGTATCCTCATAGTTATATCAGAGTTCCACCAGAGTTATACTCTAACATCCAGTTCATTCAGAAATACATAGAAGGATGCACCATTTGCCAAACAGAATAAGGCAAACACTCACTCCACCATTTTCCCACTCACATCAATAAAACCCTCATGCACTCAACCATTTCAACAGATCTCATGTGATCTCATCACAGATCTCCCCTCTTCCTCCAGCTTCAATTTCCCATTGATTGTGGTCAACCATGGGCATACTAAGAGGGTAATTCTCTGCCCCACTAAGAAGTCTATCATTTCTGAGGGCATACCAACCCTCTTTTTCCACAAAGTCTTCCTTCAATTCAGTCTTTATGACAAGATCATCTCTGATCAAGGCCCGCAGTTTACCTCCTCCTTCACTAAAGAGCTAGATTGTCTCTTAAACTATGATCTTTCCCTGTCCATCACTTATCATTTCCAGTTGGATGGTGAGACTGAACATGTCAACCAGAAAGCTGAGAAGTATCTTCAAATCACTCCATTCTCTAAAGCAGATAAAGTTTGACACAAAGCCAAAAACCTCTTTTGTTCTGTAGCAAACCTGAAGTTTGCACCAAAGCAGAAAGGACCCTTCACAATAATGAAGGTACTGTTTCTGATCATGTATCAACTCCATCTTCCACAGGCATGGAAGATCCACCCCATGTTTCACACTTTCTTACTATCCCTGTACAAAGAACACACCATTCATGGAAAGAATTTCCCTAAACTTCCACCAGAACTTGTAGAGGGCAAAAAAGAGTACAAAAAAGAGAAAATATTAAAACAACATGGTGTGCCATCCTCTCACATGTTTCTGATCCATTGGAAGGGATATTTAGCCAAAGAAGACTCTTGGATTTCAAAACAGAACTTGAAACATTCACAGTCTGCCCTAGACAGTTATAAAAAACTCCACCCCCTCATCTTTAATTTCCAGAAAAACTATCACTCAAAAACAAAAACTGTTTTCAGAAATAAACAAAACCATGTCCTTGTCTCCTATTACCATTTCCTTAACCCTCATAGATATTATTTCTTCTCCCTCATCTCTCACTCCCAGTACTATAGAACCCTCCTCCACAATAGCCACCCCAGGTTGGACCACTACATCTTTCTCTGATGTGGAACCTGTCCAGATCATCTTCAGTGCCAATGTGTCTGCCTGGCACTATTTCCACTTCAGAAACACCATAATTACCCCCTCTCCCCACTGTCATCATACTGGCCATTGCTGCCATCCCTCCTCATCCAGTTGACTCAGTCACCATCCCATCCTTCATCTGCAACCTCTGTCATAACCTTCCTGGCAATGACTACCTTGATCCAATGGCAAAAAGATTGGTTGATTTCCATCTCTTCTTCACCATTATCTCCCACCTCAACATTGTCTCCCTGCTATATACCCTCTACTGAGGATATCTTCAGATTCTGTCATATCTCAGAATCTAAACAAGTCAACTCTGACCTCCAGAACCCAACTATGCTTATTCCTCTGGTAACTTCTTACCAATTATGCAACTCTGCAACTCCAGACCCTCATAGATTTCCTTATGTATATCTCTTGTTCTGTATTTAGCTTATTCTCAATTCTCTGATCTTTCCGACCATGTGCAGCACAGCTCCAGTTATAACTTCTCCAACTCTGTCTTACCTATTTACATAGCCTCCAAATTCCTCCATATATATACTCTGACTCTGTATATAGATAGCGCAGCCTGAATATCATCTTAGACTCCCTTCTCTAATCTTACTCCAGATCCTCTGATGCATCTCTGACCAAGAAGGCCATAACAGTGCAGAGACACAACACACAAGTCATGTGTCAAGCCTTCACCTCTCCAGAAATAACCCTCCAGATTTCCAGCCATCTTCAGCACCCTTTCTCCTTTGACCTCCAATCTCCTACCAGAGTTTGAGCAGAGAAGATCTGATCTTAACAGATCCAATGCTTATCTCTTATGGCCAAAGATCTTCTCACTTCAGGCATTATAGATCATGATGCTGCTTATATTGGCCAACATCTTGGTGACATTCAGGATGAGATACAAGGTCTTCTTCTAATGACTGCATCAGATGGAGATGGGAGAGTTTTTAGCAGATGTTGGTCATTATCTCTGGGACCTAGCTGAGTTCCAGCACCCTTGCACTCCTTTCACATCCTCCAAACCTTGAAATTCCACAAAGCTTGTGGCTGTCAAACATGCAGAAGCCCACTGGACTGAAAATGATAGGGCTATCCCTCTCCACTCCTCTCATCCTCATAACCACGAAACCTGCCATCACTGCCACCATATAGGGCACCAATGTGTCAACTGCCCAGACTACATCTGCCCCATCTGTCACCATGCCACCTCCAGTTATTGTCATATCCATGACAACTCCAGTCCTTCAAGCATCAACTCTGCTTATTCCTCTGATGTTAACTCATTCATTATGCATCTATGCTCTTCCAGACCTCTGTACATATCTCACATAACTTCCTTGTTCTCTATTTAGTTAGATCCCATGCTTTATACCTCCCTCTGTCCCTGTGCAGCACAGCTCCAGTTCATAGATCTCCAACCTCCATCTCATTACTCATCCATTATGACCTTGTTACAAATCCAGTGCACTCCATAGTATATATACCATACCATCTCTGCTGTATATATCTTCAGTTGTAATATCAGATTAAGCACTCAACATTCTCTTCTCAACTTAGCTTGATGCTCAGCTCTCCATCAAACTTCAACAGATATTCTCTATCCTCCTTCAAGTCTAGACAACTCAACTCTGAACCTCTGAACCTCCAACAAATGCAGGATCAATCACTGAGAATTGGAACAAGGGTGCACCACATAAAATGAAGCCAATGTTCCACAACACAACTCCAGAGTTCAGAGTTGTTAGGAGTTCATCAGCCTGACTCTAACAGTCATGCCCAGATGCATGGCCCTTTTCACCAGCACCAGCCAACCCCTCCCTCATTAAGCTCACCACTGTCATCACACAGCTCGAAAGGCCCTCCATCAAGACATTGCAGCACCAGTCACACACCTGGCACTCATCTCACTCATGCCAGACATGGCACTTTTGGCCAACCTATTTAGCTAGGCAATCTGCTTCCCCCTGTTGTCTACTGTCTGATGATAATGAAAAATACACTGCAGAAGGAATGGAAAACATGATCAGTTTCTCTGAAGATGGGCAATATCTTGATTTTTAATTCTTTGGTGCTGTCTCAGATGTACCAAGGGGGTATTGTTATTATCAGCACCTTTTTCCCTAGTCATGTGTTCCCTACATACACATGGGTATAAGTCTCAAATTAAATGTCCTTTTTTCTTCATTTCTAACCACAATATCATGACTCCTCATCTATTTTCATTGCATTCTATGTAATTCCACCTGCTTTATCAGTGATTTCATTCTTACCTGCCCTGAACTTACCGTGTGCTTATATATATTGTACTGATTCTGCTGCATAAGCTAGATCTCCCCTTCATGTACCTCAATACACTGGGTCTTGGCCTCACCACTTGTCCCTCATCCTTAGTCCCTCACTGAAAATCCTCTGACTCTCTGAGACTTCATAGTGCTCTTGAGGCTATGCTGTTCAGTGAATCCCTTGTCCCTCAGTGATGTTAGATCACTGAGTCCTTGGTTCTCTTCAACATTTGATTGTTGAGACAGAGCAAGAAGAATGTCTTGTTCATCTGAAACCCTTGTTCTTCGTCCTCATAAAGCAGCTTGCCCTGCTCTTCTTCATACCTGAGGCAAACATAACGATGTGAATTGATGTAAAAGCCAACTGTGGCCAACAGTAAAATTTTTATAATACTACATTTATTTTTCCCTCTTTTTCTACTATTTTCTTATGCTTTCTTACATACAAATAAAACTCATGTAACCTTTGATCACATGTCAGTACTTTCTTTACTACATGTACCTACAAACCCAATGCCTCTCACTCACGGAAGAGGATCTTGTCATCCCCTGTTAAGACAATGTTCTCTAATCAAACTTTGGTCCAAGATCAGAGGTCAGAGGGGGAGTAGTGCAACTCCAGGGATGAAGTTACATCAGAGTTGGATGAATGTCCAGAGAGATAAAGGCTTGGAATAGAACTTATATGTTGCACCATTGCACTATCATGGCCTTCTTGATTGGAGACACAACAAAGAAAGTAAAAGTAAAATAAAAGGTTGTTCTGTTGTCTAAGTTGTCTAAATCAATTTTCAGGCCAAGATATCTATATACATGACACAAGCCTTTACATACTTCAGAGGAACTGGAGATTAATAATAAAGTAACTAAAGTAATGAAAAAAGTTGAATAAAAAGTTATCAGAGCTGTGTTCTGGTTAAGATACAAACCAGAGCTGTGCTACACAGATACAGAGGAAAGAAAAAAGAAAAGCTAGTACTAAATAGGAAAGTATCATAAGAGTTCAAGGGAACATACTGGAATATTCAAGGAGAGCATTTCAGAGTTATCATGGAAATGTGACTGGAGGAGTAGAGAAGGGCACAGAGAGTCAGAGTGGGTTTTGAATGTCAGGATTGACTCAGTTGGATTCTAAAATATGATATTCCTGGCATTACTTCCACCACAGCCACCCACATTGGCTAATATCTGAAAGACATTCAGAATTAAATGCAAGTGTTACTCCTTATAACCATGCTTCAGATGAAGATAGGAGACTTCCTTATGAATGTCAATCAATATCTTAGGAACTCAGCTGAGTTCAGAAATCTGAAAACTCCCTCTGTGTTATCTGCAATGCTGATCTCTGCCAATCCTGCCATTGTAGAATGAGCAGAAGCCCGTTGAACTGGAAAAATGGGGAAACTCCACTTTCTACATCTCACCCTGCTATCATGAGACTTGCCATCACTGCCATAACTATAAATGTTCCATCTGTCACAGGACCTCCCTCAGATATACCTAGACTTGCTGCCCTTTTCATCAGTGCCAAATAATCTATCCCCCATCAAGTTTCCTATTCTCATCTCATAGTTTAAGAGGCTCACCATCTAGCTGGCATGGCATGGGCACATATCTTCACTAGCACCAGATTCCCTTGTATCTGATGTAGCACCTTTGGGCAACCTCTTCTAGTCTGTTCACCTAAACAATCTGCTTTCCCTCACCATCTTTCATTTGATGATGACAAAGAATACACCAGAAAAGAATTAGCTAATATGACATGATCTCCAATGGGAGGACACCTTATCAATTTATGATTCCTTTGACATGGTCTTGGATGTACTAAGGGGATAATGCTATAATCAATCCCTATCTTTCCTTTATCACATGCCTCTACATATGCATGGGTGTTAGTTTCAACTTGGACATTCTTTTTTTTTCATCACTGAATAAGATATCACAACCCATCATTTTATTGTATTTCATATGATTTCACTTGCTTTGTCAGTGATTCCTTCCATACCTGCCCTAAACCATCCAACTTCTTTGCCTAATGCTTGGAACAAGACCAGACATTTCTTTTGCAGTAATCAAGATGACACATTTCTCTGCAAATCCAACAGAAGAACATTTGCAGAAGGTGATCTGGATAGTTCACTATGTTTCTTCAACAAAGAATCTTTGCATCAAATAATCTGCAAATGGTCCTCAAAATGGTCTTATAGCATACTCTGATACAGACTGGGCTGGAGATGTAGAAACATCAAGATCCACCACTGAATATGCTATATTCCTTGCAAATGGAATGATCTCATGGCTTTCAAGGTGACAAAAACACATTAGAATCTTGTCCACTGAAGCAGAATACTGTGGAATGACAGAAGTGGCAATGCAAATAGTCTGGATGTGAATCCTATTTGAAGAACTAGGCTTTTCACTCAAGCCAATCCCTCTATGTGTGGACAATCAAGATGCAATGTTTTTAGCATCAAATCCTGTTCAGGAAGGTTGCACAAAACATGTCAGAAAGGATGATTGCTACATCCGAGAAGCCATCAAGTTCAAAGAAGTTGAACTATTCTATTTTGAAACTACCAAACAATTCACAGACATCTTCACCAAGAACCCAGGAAATGTCAAGTTTCAAGAAAACATAAAGGCTTTAAAACTCACTCCATACCCTTCTAGTACATAACATTCTAGTGAGGAGGAGTGTTGAGATTCTGTGAATTGAACACTAGGTCTTATGCTCTGTTAATACAGGCAGACCATAGTGCTTAACACTATTCATGTTACTAAAAGACATAGGTTGACTATCAGGCTTGACTGACATATCTCAAACTTAATTACAAGTGTAACCTTAATTACATTTCAGGATCAACCATATGACAATCTAGATGCAGTCTTTAGCTATGATATCATCAATCTGGAGCTTTCTTTGCTCCACAACAGCTATGCTGAATCGATCCAGATCCAACTCCACCTATTTCAAATAAGTGGAGCAACATGACTGATTCTATGATGTCATTCTGACATCATCAACCTTGTTCTAGCTACATCATATACAAGTACATACATGTTCCTGGATGTATTTAAAGGTGATAAGTGCCATCATGTAATTAATAATGAGATTCATTTCCCCTTGAGATCAAGCTTCTAAGAAGCTCTACAAGGGTTGATCTCATCAATCTTGCCTAACCCAAACTTGGTCACAAGAACTTTTGTCTCTATCTCAGTGAGCATCCTCAACTCAACTCTCTCTTCTCTGCCCTGCACAATAGGAGTACCCTTAGGCAACAGCATGGGTATGGCAGACCCATGTGGGTTGTGAGTATGGGTATTGGTGGGTATGGGTATGGATATGGATATGGATATGACACACCCATACCCATACCCATACCCATGGCATGGGTTTTCCCTATTTCAAGCAAGGTAGTGTAGGTAATCTAACCTTCATTAATTCTGACAATTGGCTATGCTCTGCATTGCAAACCTTAAGTAAAAATTGAAAATCTAGGCTTACCTCCAAACTCCCTCTGATACTTCAGGCATGATCAAAGCAACACCTCTCATACCCTTGCAAAAAAGCCCAAAACTGCACCACTGGGTTTCACAGCCAGTGTCTTTGAAGAGCTGAGTAGTAGAGATAAAATCAGCACTATGGCTGAGCTATCTGACACAGAAGATCAACAAATGGATGAGGACACATCCACCCAGAGCCTCACACCTGACAATTCAGTGGCAATTGAAATGACACTTGAAGAACAGCTCAGTAATGGTTTATACAGTGTTTTTTCATACATATAACATTTAATCAGTATACAGATAAAGCCATGAAGGATTGGACCTCACCTATCCATGCATTGTTCGAGCCAATGCTTGAAATCGAACAGATCAATGGATGGGTAGCTCATACATTCACATGCACTGTACAGCATTGCAAGATCAAGGTTCAGCAGTTCCTTGACACAAAAGATGCCCACTCCACAGGCAACATGCAAAAGCATGTGAAAAAGTGCTGGGGGGACAAGGTCCTCAGTGCCATAAATGGATCAAAAGATGCAGCAAGTGCATGCACCAATGTAGTCAAGCCATTTCAGCATAGTGGCAACATCACAGTGGCCTTTCAAAGGAAGGGGCAGGGCATGGTCACATATTCCCATTGGCAGAATACTCGTACTGAGGCAAGGTAAACTTGCAATTATCTAAAAGAAAAAAAAAACAGACTTACATTATGTCCAGAGCAGAGATTGTACGTTGGATGTGAGAGAGTCTGCAGCCATTTGACATCATTAGTGATCATGGATTTGTGTCTCCGATGAAAACAGGATGGCCAGAATATAGCCTACCTTCATCCTTGACTGTTTCACATGATGTCTGTTTGGTCTTTGCATGAACTCAACAGCGGTGTAGAAAAGTGTAGTTTCCTACAGTGACATCCAGTCATTCCTAGTCATCCTGTAACCCCTATCCTGCGCTCCAGTCAATCCAAGACCACTCTGTGCTGCTGTTTATCCTGATCCGAGTTGATCCAGTAGTTGTCTGAAGGTCAGTTTTTGATCCGTCTACCATTTGTCTACCGTTTCCTTTCCATTTGATGTACCGGACCTGGACCCATACACACAGGATATCTATCCGGTCCACCAGATACTGGATTCCCGCACACCAGATCACTTTCCTGCACACCACATCTGTCAAAATGTAACACCTCCGATCTCCAGTCACCTCCAAGGTCATCCACTACAACTCCGAGGTTGACGCACACCAAGTCCCTCAACTCCGCTCCGGAGCATCTCGGAGTTGACCGTTCTACTCAGTAAGGTCCCTTTCTTCTTTCGGACCTCATTTATCCTATTCCAGACATTACGTCGGAGTTACATCGGAGTTCAAGCGCTCTAATCTCCATCACTATTTAGTCAGTCCAGTTTCATCTTTTCTCCCTCAGTTGTTCTGCCACTCTAGTGCAACACTGAGGTTAGTTCTTTAGCTACACTAGCTCCTTCCTTTTACTTATGTCTGTAGTCTGGGTACTTC